>OMKZ01051885.1:0-19662 GCA_900302535.1 Neoniphon sammara | reverse complement strand
AATGGCAAGCTAAATCTGACTTTGAACCTGTAGACTGTGCTCGGCCAACAGAGCTTGGAAGTATGTAACTGGAACGTTGACTGGAACTCCACTCATATCCTTCCTGTTCCCTTCGTTTAGAGCCCAGAGGTTTGTTAGCAGGTTCCGCACACGAGACAAAGAGGAAACGCTCTTGGGAAAACTTTTCAACAATATATCTGATCAGAAGATAACCTTCCATAGCCAGACAAGACAGACATTCAGAATGTAAGGCAAGGTCTTAGACTAGGTCTCCCATAGGGTGTCACCAAGGCAACAAGCTGCCTATAATCACAGTGTGCAAGGGACACTTATTTCGAAATTCAGCTTTCATGCACATTGTCTGTTCCTTATTTTATTGTTTTTACAGCATTATGAATATACTGCAGGGAGAAGACCCACACACCACACCTATAACAAAATCACTCTATAAGCATTTTTAATATATACTTATATATCAGTATAAATCCTTTTCACCAGTGCATCGATATGAGGCCCTAAAAATCTCAAACCACTTCATGAATTGCATTCGCACCATTAAGACAAGTTAGACCTGGTGGTGTGCCCGCCCACAGGATATGATAAAAGTTCAACTGCAGCTGAAGTTAAGTATTATAACATAAACATAATAGTATGTGTAGGGGGCTCTGCCTACATGTAGGAATTCCCAAATTTGATTAATTGAATCCTTAATTGAATCCATTCAAAAACTAAGTGAGTATGGGGAAGCATCTGAGATACATAAGCTGCTCTGGCTCAGGGACCAAGTCAAACTTTTTGATAATAATTACAGTACTGAAGTGTAGAGAAAGACTTATTTTACTACTGAAAATGGGAGGAATCCCACTTTCAAGTTTCAGCAGAAACAGAAGACTGTATTGATTTCTTCACAGGAGGCTGTTTTTTAACCACACTCTCGGGCGGGAGAGAGAAGACTTGCTAGATTAATGTTCACCCTGAAGAATCCTGGATCTGAAATCAATGATCATTTGCACTTGAGAGCCTCTGTCCAGCGCTGCAGCACTGTGCAACATTACTTGTTGCCTCAGAAACATGTGATGCCATGACAATGCCACTGCTGTCAGTGAGAGTCAAAGCATATCCAGGGTTTCCCTGCATTTTCACCAACAGCAAAGCTACTGAATCGCTACAGAAATACAATAGGAGCAGTGCAGGCAGCAGTGTGCCTGAGTGCATCTGTCAAAGAGCACACAGGGTTATTTGTCATTGAGATCATGAAGCTACATCCTTCCTACCTCCGGACTCGAGCCACTGCTCTGCTCACACTTCCAAAACAGAAGTACGAACCGCCAGGGAGTCGGTACATTTGTCTCACATGACAGGAGCAGTGGTATTCAAGACTGCTTCATTACCAGTTTCTTGATAGCAGAGCACATATGCACTAAATTCACAGCACATCTTGATCTAACAAAACATACGTTTTATTGTATTGCTTGACTAAAGTGGGTTTTAACAGTGAAAAATATGCAATAATGATCCGTAACAGTGATATTGGATTGGATACGGTATTGGATGACTGATCTATCAAAAGTCCTTGGGATGTAATTGAATCCAAGGTGTAATGCTGGGGAGTAGGTACTTGGATATGATAAATAAAATCCTTAAGAGAGCAGTAAAATCCATTGTTTTCAAGTCTGCAGCACTGTTCATGTGCTAGTCAAAATCTCACAGGATAACATCCATAGTTTCGAGTGTATGCTGAATAGAAACTCTTGCAAAATCATCTAAAAATGTTTTAACAGCTAGCACAGCTGGTTTACAATCATGCAACACAAACCCCACACAATGTGGAAATCAATAAAAGGCAATATTTTATGAAGGCATTTTATGCTCAAGAGTTCCCATTAAGAGCTTAAGTTCATCAATGTTCAGTTCTTCAGGGCATATTTTTAAGGAACCAATGTTTAAGAAATCAAACCAAGTGAATTAACTGCCTCTTCTCCTGAGGTCATTGCATCACATGGGGAAAAGACATTTGATAGCTTAGTGTTTTTTGGTTCAGTCTTCCATTTGTGCAACTTTACTAGCCCAGTGTTAGACTGATAAATTATACCCCGACATGAGTGATGCCTGCTACAGGCCTATGAAATTGCCTGCCAAACTTATTCATGTGTTATAGTATTGCCCCATATATATGGCTATCCAAATATTAGTTCTCACAGATCTGATCCTCTCAGAATAATTTTAGCACCAATACTGACCCCAGTCAGCTCAACAGTCTGATCTGCCCGATGTGCCTGCTGCTATGGGAAGGTGTTTTGGCCTTAGTGGGTTCACCCTCTTCAAATGGAGGATGAAATTTCCATTTAAACTTCCAGAAAACAGCAAGGGGATTTATTATAAATATTGAATTATTCTAAACTTGAGAAAATTAGATTCTTTCTCCAAGGCTCCGCACAAACTTTTGATAAGACTTGGACACCTTTCTTGCACCCTATAGACACTCTATTTTACTTGAAAAGCATCAGCTGTGTGTACTGCTGCAATTTGTATAAACTTACAAAGTTTAAAAGGATGTGCACATTTAAACAACTAAGGTGTTGTAGTTTTCTATTTTAAAATATTTTCAGAAATGAGTCGTTTTTTATTTTTATTTTACTGCTTCCTGTATCCAAATGCAAGTGACAAAAGTCTGATTCAGTGCACTTTCATTTGAGGCCACATGGCAATAAACACTAAAAACTTTTACAGGATGGGGAGTTTACATTCACTGTTTATTTCACTGTAACTCCATCTGCATCCTGAAATGCAGGACTTTATGCACAAACTAAAGCTTGAGGCAAAATAGGTTGCTATGGCACAATTAAGTTGAATCTGATAATCAGGTAAGAAGTGAATGTTGAGTTCTGTCAGATAAGGGAAAGGAATAATGTGCAGGCTTATTCTGAATACTTTTCAATGGAAACAACGGTTTTATTCAACTTGTGATGCTCTGGGATTGGTTACTTACAGAGTTTTGGGTGGAGCCAGGAGGTGGAGTGTGTTTTGTGGTCAATGTAGTAAGTCTCTCCCTGAGGGTTGACCGCCTGCTCCCAACCAGCTGGTAAATCCCCTGGACAGGCAGTAAGACGACCAGTCAACCCAACATTCATAACCAAAGCACCTCTATTCTACCGAGAGCCACCAGGGCTGTTAGTCAGGGAAAGAGTCGAGTTAGACAACCACTCTGCCAGTCATGCCAACAAGTACTGAAACTAGATTGTTTACATAGTTCAGATAGGACTATGAAGACCCTTTAGCTTATTATTGTTGACAAAGGTTAACAATGTTAGAAATGACTGGTAAAGCAAAATGGGAGTTAAAGGCAAATTTAATAATAGAGGGTAATGATTGGGAAGAAATATGATTACAGAGCTCTTGGGTTTGTTATGACTCCTTTCACAATCCAACTGACTCGGCATAAACAGCACAAAGTGTCATCATTGACTGACATTTTCTTCGTTAGCTGAAGCTGCTGAGCGCCGACGCAGCTACTGTGTAGACTGAAAACTACGTCCCAGCGGCTGGACACGTCAGTCGCGGGTGATTGGTTAGTGCGATTCAAATCCCTCCGCCAACAGAAAACGACTACAACAGGGCACTTTCAGACCGAATAATGGAGTGAACATCAGGGTAGAAAGATAATAAAATGGAGATAACAGCCAACCTAAATCCGTTTTCAATACATTTTAAGAACAGCAGGTTTGAAATAGCAAGTTGGCCATCCATTAGTCGACAGTGGGCGGGGCTTCAGCTGGGTTCCAAGAGCTGACCCAACATCACTAAAACATACACACATATTCCCTCCTGGAATTTCAAATGCAATGTCCACATTATTGTATGAATACTACAAAAATTATAAAAAATTGTGGGTGTGGAGGGTGGTGGACAGAATTGTCCATTCCACATAACTCTAGGATGTTGAAGTTTTGACTCCTGGGACGGCTCTGTGGTCAGTGTAAATGGCCGGCATCCCATAATAAGTATCACAGCTTAGACACGAGGATAAGGGTTACCATGGTGAAGCAAAAAGGCCACAGATTCATAACCAAACAAACAAACACAAACAAAACTGCCTGAATAGTGACTACTTACTTTGTTACTCTTTATTAAAAGTAACTGATCAGATTACTTTTAAGTTACCAACTTTAAAGCATGGTTTCAAATATGCATTTTGGTGATGTCATCACTGCTGTTGAGAAAGAAACCCTTACTCTGTGCGCTATCAACTCAAAATCGTTACAGGCAAGAAAACTGTCATATCAATTTATTTACACAGCTGAGACTAAGACCAACCAAATGTTACATGCACATCATCAGTTAGCTATCCAACAAATCAACAACCCGCAAATTCAGTGCAAACACATCATGTTCTGTTTCCACGTGAGATTTTCTTTATAACTTCATGAAATTAAAAAGGTAACTAATGTTTTCAGAGGCAACAAATAACTAATTACTACATTTAAAAAAAACTAACGAGTTAAGTGACTTGTTATGTATCTGATGACTGTAACTCGTTGCTTAGTAACTCGTTAACTCCAACGCTAGTAATGGTTAAGGTTGGTGTAGGATTACGACTTGAGTTCAGGGTTAAGATTGGAATTAAGATTAGGTTTAGGTACGGCACAGAGGTAGAGAGGATGCACAGAATAGCCCACTTCCCTTTCAGAGCCTACGTTAGTGGACGAAGACACTGGCATGGAGCTATATGTGCCATTTGCTGAACTGCAGCAGCTGTTCAGTGTACACAGATTTCAAACAAATACACAGTGGAAATACACTGAAGATGGACAATTTTACATCATATCACCACAGATGCACACACTCTGAGTCTATTCAATAATCAGCCTCCTAATATCTGTACTGTTGTGGTTGATTAATATGTATACATAGATGTAATTTTTAAAAGCAGCACAGAGTTGGGATGATGAACGTCATGTCTGCATTTGAAATATCACACTCCAAATGAACACTGGGTCTACTACTGCATGATCACTAAAATACATGTAAGATTAGATGTTTAGTAAGCCTTTAATTATGGGCCTGTGTGTATACAGGCTGGTATAGGACCTGTAGGCCTGTCCAAAGATTACCCAAGCACAAGGCAGAACACTGGCTGAAAAATAGTCCTAACATGCATCTGCATCGATGTGTGAGCGTCTGTGAAGGAGGCAACAAAGGTGGATGATAAATAGCTAATCAAAGTTAGTTATTACCATCAGCACTGGGAAACATTAGAGCTGTGTTTCATAACTATACACATATTATTGCTCCATGGTGGTGAACTACGGTGAAGATGGGGGAGCATCTCATGTCTGCAGTGAAAATGTCATCAACCAACCAGCTGATGTGAAGTGTGATGTGAATATTATGTACTGAAGTGCTGAAGTTTGAAGGCAAAACAGCATGAGATCATGTATTTATGTTGATGTGACAGGAGGCTCAGTAGCACTGTGTATTTCACTCAGGTGTCCACACATTATTTTCCGTACAGCACCAGTGAATCTATGTCTATCTGAAACTGGAGTGTCTGTGGTTGATTAACTTGGTTTATTTTGTACCGCCTCTATTATGAAGAAACTCTGTCGGCACTGTAAACCACCAAAGGTGCGGCCCGACAAGCTGGTTGATAATTTAGATATTTGTCAGTAGCAGAGTATGCAGAGTTTTATCATATTCCACTGTACACATAGATATAATAATATATTAATTAAAAAAACATTACAGCTTTCAGCTTTAACAAACATTAATCTTGGGCTGTTGCTACAGTAGTAGTGCATTTTTACTCCAGGAAGGCGGCTGGACAACGCGATGAAACAAACCAGTTGTGACTGCCGCACAGTCACGCAAGGACAACTGAAACTCTGAGCAGTATAAAGAGTCAAGTGGATATTGTCATTTTCTGTCATTTTATATGTTATATATTAGCATCTCTGCCATTTGGTGTGTAGTCTAAAATCCCAATGGAAAATATGCATGGACTTTTTGAAAAATGCTAAAAATAAAGGATGTGTTGTTATCTGTGAGATACACTACATTTTGTTCCGTATGATCAAATACATCTACTGGTATCACCTTTGTATATTTTTTTAAAACAAACGCTAGTCATTTAGAAAAGAGGACCATAATGAGCAGCATGAGGACCAACTTGTTTATTCATGTTTTTGCTGGCAAAGCTCAAAGATTGTTATGGTACTGTACTGAATTATAGTTGTTATTGATCATATTAGCTTATCACAACAAACCTCCAGATAGCTATGACTGACTGCTGCAGGCCTCTTTCTGTGTGTGTGTGTGTGTGTGTGTGTGTGTGTGTGTGTGTGTGTGTGTGTGTGTGTGTGTGTCAAAGTGCACTCACCGAGGCCGGGCTGAGACGCTGCCATGCTGCACTGCGACTGGCTGTGTGACTGTGCGTGGGAGTGTGTCTGAGGGAGCGGGGTGGCGTTGTTCTGGGCATTGTGGTGCAGGGACATCCGTGTCATGTTGGGCGCCATGGACTTCCTGGGGTCGACCCATGTCGTTATCTTCTCCATATGACTGGACGGGGAGAGGGAGAGAGGACCGTTACTTCAACACAGAGCACATTTCCATCACTGGACGCAACGATTTTATTGAAACGTTATCCCAATCACTAATGATCCATGCTGCAAAGATAATCGTTCAGGAAAATAGACTGGAACTGAATGGCTGCAAAATGCTATAGCACATTCTGTCCGCCAAGTGTAGACGCCGCATTTATTTATTTCAGCTATCAGACTAGAAAAACGGATGAAAAAGCCTCCACACATGAATTAACAATCACCCTCATCAAATTTTTATGTTAAGGTGGGAGTCGACTGTTCACCCCTTGATGCTGTGATTTAATCCAGTGACACGGATATTCAGTAACAGCTGTGAGAATATTCACTGTTTAATGTGGTCATTAGTTATTTGACATTTGTAATGTATTCTGGCAATTTCAAAGCTTCACTGATTAGCCCGAGGCCGAGCTCTGAAATTACAGGTCAAGACACGTTGCTTACGCAATACAATCCATTATTATCGCTCCCACACACACACACACGCACGCACAAGCAGCTTGTAACTTAGTTTTACAGGCACAGACACTTTCTCACTCTCCTCTCATGTCCTTATTAGCACACTAATACGGTTTATTCAGGACTCCAGACCAGTTCATCAGCCTCAGCCTCAGCTGAATAGCACCAAGAAGCGTAACACTGTCATTCACAACATTCAGATCCAGTTACAGGGGGAATTTCCAACATCACCCATCTCCATCCCTCCCCCTCTCCCTCCCCGGCAGCCTTCTGTCTCTATTGGAGAGATTGTTGTGATCTATTCGAGGGCTCCAACACCTGCATGGACACAGCAGCAGGCTACAAGTTCACAACAGCTGCCCGAGTCCATTTCTGCTTCAGACTTAGCCCAAGTGCTGGAGTCCACTAAACTGGTGTTGGTGGCCTTTGCAGAAAATCAGAAATATGACACAGTGCATGGTGCTGGACAGTGGCACTGTTCATCCATATGAACTACACTGAGGCATTCAGAGCGATGCAGAGGACGAAGTGTATTATTAGCTGCATGTTGTGTTTGCTTGACTAAACTAGTGATAATCAGAAGGGAAGAATAAAATGAGCTAAGACTGCAGCAATAAGTTAGCCAGTGCTAGCCTCATTAGTGGTTGAACAAATATAACATGCTGAGTGAAATGTCAATACAAATACAGCAAAAGAAAAACATGATAAAACTTAAAAATAATTAAAACAAATGCTATTAAGAGTTATGGGCAGTCAAGATCACCATTATCTGAATAAAGAGATAAAGATAGTTCTTAAAACACCTTTGATGCCTTAAAGTCAAAACAAAAAAGCTGTAATTCCAATATGTACAACTTGATGATGATCAGAACAAGAATGAAAAGCCAGGACCAGGACTAAATTAAATCCGGCCTTTTCAATGGTTCGAGCAGACCAGCAGAACCTTAAAATGACCTGATCAAAGACTCATCATGGACTCCGGCTCCACACAAACCACATGGGTGACTCCTCTAGTTACCAACTACAACAACTGCAAGTGTGTGTGTGTGTGTGTGTGTGTGTGTGTGTGTGTCACAGGGCTATAGTTAGATATCCTGGCAACAGCTGCTGTGGCTTGTATTCCAGGCACACACACACACACACACACACACACACACACACACACACACACACACACACACACACACTGTTGAGATGTATATTTATCAAACAGGGGAAAAACAAAGCCCTCATTGTGAAAAACACATGGCTGAAATGATAAATATTAATAATCCATTAAGTGACTTAATACATCTAAACTTTGTGTGGAGGACTGATAAAGGTGTGGATTTCCAGGGTATTCTGTAATTATACTAGTTCTTTAAATTGACTCTCACAGACTTATTTTTATGTGATGTTCAACTATGGACCTTTTTTCACAGCAGCCATTTTGACATGAGCAGGGAAAACACAGGTGTTACTAATGACATCAGTGAAGTTTCATTCAGGTCTAACAGAGCCAGGGTCCTGCTGTTGTTCATGCTGGCTCACTGGAAAGACTCTGCTGCATTTAAATGGAACAGAGAACAGAAACCTTATTAAATGATTAAAGCAATTTGTAACATTGGTTTGGTAAGCGCTATACAAACAAACTTCTTATTATTATTAGCAATGTCATTAGTTACACCTGTGTTTGTCATAGAAATCACTGAAGATGGCCAAAGGTTTTCAGTTCTGTGTTTTGAAGTACCGGGCCTTACGTGTAAGTTATAACAGAACGTTTGCAGTCTAAATAACTTGGTAAAATGTCAGCTAAATTAACTCGTCGCCTGTTGACTGAATCGCTGCATCACAAGTCTGCACTGTACTTGTGTTTCTGATGGCCAAAACATGCATGGTCATGATTTGTCCATCCAAACATTTCAGCCTTGCAGCTGCAGGATTTCTCACAAAGACTCCATGCAGATCCAAAATCACTCCAATACTGGCCTCGCCGCACAGGCTGATAATTCATTTCAAAATTCATTTTAAGATTCATGTGATTACTCGCAAGGCACGTATCGGGCATATCAGAAGCATTTACGCACCACTCTGATCATCACAACACAGCAATCAGCTTAACATAATGACTGAGAGTGACGGTGTGAAAGGTATATAGTTGCCTCAGACGGCATTCAACCTCTATACTTGTTACACGCTGCATTTTATAGTGCATCAAACCATTTTTTATTTAATGTATAATACCCTTATACCGTGCAACATTATACATAAACATTATATATAAACTGAGAAAAGCCTTTTGTAAGCAGGGTAAAGGAAAAACTCTCAGACACTATGAAGGCCAAGTTGGTCAGCACAACCTTCAAATATTACCAACACTCTTGAGAATGTCTGTGTGTGTGTGTGTGTGTGTGTGTGTGTGTGTGTGTGCAGTTTGGTCCAGGAATGTGAGTGGCACAGCTCCGTAGTCAAGGTAATGTGAAAAATGGCGACAGAGCTCTTTGGCAGTTATCTGAAAGCAGTGAGACCGTTAAGATGACATTGTGATATTAATTTCTGAATCAAGTTGTTTTAATATCACATTTTTTTCAGCTTTGTGATATCTACTTTGACTTTTAAATATGAAGATTTATTGTGTGGCCACATATTGCCGTATGATTATTAGCATTGTTTATAATAAGCAGGGCTGGAAACTAATAGCAACGAAACAAGGCATCTGATTCCAAAATGTACCACTTTCACTATTTCGTGAGGTGAAGAGATGGAGATGGAAGCTCCGCCCAGGTCTTTACAAGGAAAAAATTAATTTCCGATCGAGAATTATTGGGAGCGGTCTTGAGATGGAAAACAAGTGTTGAATGGAAACTGAGAGCTCAAAGCCGGCTGCGCTCACACACCATCTACTTGCAAGCAGCTCTATGACTGGAGCCCAAGTCTTATCACTCACTTTTACACATTCACATCTACAAAGGTTTTAACTTGAGGAATGCATTGTTCTTCTGCTGACACACACACACACACACACATACACACATACCACATTCCTCTCTGTGTGGCCAAGACAAAGCAGTCAGTCAAACTGTCAAATGGCCAATAGGAGGACAGATCAAATGGCCAATGGGACTACAGAATAGATCATGCATCACACATGACAGGCCAGGGAACCACGACACACACACACACACACACACACGCCAATGGAGGACAATACACCCACATAACTGCTGCTCACATAAACATTCCACAGCCATGAATAGAGCGACAGAAGGAAAGGAAAGGAAAGGAAAGGAAAGGAAAGGAAAGGTATTTTGGAGGAGAAAATGTGGCTGCTCATAGACTGCAGCCGTATTTGTAAAACTACACAGTGCTAGTATGTTTTAATGAGCCTGCTACCAGGAGGAGAAACACCGTATTTACTCAGTTTTGGTGCTGAGGCCAGTGTTTCCACAACCAAACTTAACCAGAAAAGTCTGTATATGCAGGTCATAGCTGCAAGTTTTCCCTTCCCTGCATTTTTAAATAGTCCATTCTTCCCTGGTCTATTTTTTGTCTGCGACATGGTGTGACTGTTAGTTCAGTTTCTTTGGAGGTCGTAGCGGAGCAATAAAGAAATGGTAAAAAAAAAGAAGAGATTTAACACTTCCATAAAGAAACAAGGGCTCAGCTGGATAAACCACACCATGTGAACACAACATCCTACATTCAGACCTGGCCTGGGACGCTGTCGTATGTCATCTCCCGCTCTCTCCCAGCCTTTCCTGTCTCTCTCCACTGTTCACTGTCAAACGAAGAGAAATGTCCCCCACCCCCCAAAAATGGAGACTAAACAATGTCAGAGAGAGCGACGCTTCCACAGAGCGACGAGCCAGACTAGAAAATTTCAGAAGGAGGAGATCTACACTTACATAAAGACACAAACCAGACCAGACAATGTCAGAGAGACGAGATCTGCACGTCCGTAAAGACACAAACTACCAGGAGCTTCAGCCACAAGGAGAACGAACACACTCTGAGGCTTCACCTTCAACCTCACAGCAAAACACACTGTACAGCTGTTTGGTAAGTTATTATGGTCAACACGATGATTTGCAAGTCCGTATTTCCATGGATTGATCTAGTCACACTAGCATTTCATATGAAGTTTAATGCTCTAAGTAAAATTGTATAATTAATAGTAAGTGGAGATGGACTTTTGACTGGGATTTCACTCCTGATTCACTCTCTTTTTATTCCCACTTGAAATAAACTCCCACTGCCTACTGCCAGGATCACAGTCAGATTTCAGTTAGTCTTCACACGTCACACTACAAGAGTTTGGACCGACCAAATCAAACACACTGAAAATATCTTGTTGGATATTGACAGGACAATATAACCATCGGGACGATCCAGCTGATCATCCTCAACAGAAGAGAATGACCAAGCATGACCTAGCCTAAAGAGACTGTAGCATTTTTATTAGGTACTTGTTAACCTGCAATATTTAAAATGTCCATAGTATTAAAGAGATAGTTCACCCATTTTGAAAAACTTGATATTATTTCACTTACCCCCCAGCTGTTATGTAGGACAGTGGATGTGCCGTCTTCCTCTCATCGTTACCAGGTAATGGAAACTAGCTGGATGCTCCAGATGCTAACCGTTAGCCAACTGCCATTGAGTTGTACTTCCCCCCTGGCTAACATTCTGAAAAATAACTGCTGCCGATAAATAAACAAAGTTTGGGGTTTATGATGTGTGTAAGAATTTTTGTAATACGAAATGCCATAAAAAAGTTGACTGTTATTAAAAAAAATTACCAAAAATCAAAAGTAGGACTATTTTCTTGTGTGGCAGCTCTCTGTGGACTCCCTGGACGTGCTAGCTAACATGCTACTTCCTCCCAGCTAACATTCTTAGAAATAACGGACCAGCACAATGAGAGGAAGACGGCACCACCACTGTCCTACATAACAGCTGGGGGGTAAGTGAAATAATATCAAGTTTTTCAAAATGGCTTTAACCTTTATCAACTTAATGATGGCCTGGAAGTTTCTGCTCCTGCTAGTTTTCACCACCGTTGGATCGGTAGACTGCTTTACTATTTCTCACTTCTCTCCAGTTCAAAATGCTTGTGGAAGCACTTGGCTAACAAGCAGAAGATTTTTTTAAGTTCCCTGGTGAGCTACTATTTAATTTTATTACATTATTTGGCAGGACACTCATAGCCATCAAGCATGGAATTAGCGCTAAGCTCATTTTCAATTGCTTTTTGGGTTGTTTTGTTACTAGTTATGTAATATCATCAGTGTTATTACGCTTTTTCTGGAGAAAATGTAATTTACAGCACATGCAGAGGCTAAATAAACACAGTAGTGAAATATGATGTCATCTTAAAGCATTTATGATAGCTAAAAAGATTATCCCCCACAACTAGAGAGCTACGACTAAATTAGCCATAAATCACTGGCTCAACCTGTTAACACTCACTTTAGAAAACCTCACATCAGCTCTAAAGAACGATATCAAACCCAATTTCTCGACTCTTCACTCCTTTTGACCATGCCTGACTCCTCAACATGCCAAAGGGAAAAGACTCACTAATCATAATGTGCATTTTCATCCTTATTTGCATGTGCTGTGCAATATTTTTTTCTTTGTATTATTACTGTGAGAGGATGTTTTGTACTGTTTTCTTGTTTGTACAATAGAGAAATGTGTTGATATTTATGTCGTTCAATAAACTTGCTTAGTGAACTTAGTGAACTGTACAGTGAATAAAATTTGCCATTAAGAATTCAGGCATTACAACAAAATGACACACTATACAATGGACTGTATCATAGTTTCTGACTGCACTCTCCATGTCACGGATGAATATATATATAAGTGTACAATTACTCAGTCTCTCTGGGAAATGGTCGACCATTATTATCCCAGAGCCGTGAGCCCTTCACTTCCCAACAGGAAATGGTGATTTCCATTTCCTGTGCTGCTTGCTCACTGTGTGTATGCGTGTGTGTGTGTGTGTGTGCGCACCAGTGTGTGTTCATGCTGTGGAAAATACCAGGATTCTGTTCAACAACAACTAAGTAATGTCAGTTTTAACCTAAATTCTTGTGCAATGGTCCAACTCCAGACAATTTTATAAATGTAAACATAAGGTACTTTGTTTTGTGTGCTGGAATAATTGGCAATACTCTTCAATTCATACCAATAAAACCTGTAAAAAAAACAACAAAAAACAAAACAAACAAACAAAAAAATACAAAAACAATAACATACACACGCTTCTCGTCTCTTTAACAGCATGATTTAATATTGCCTCCATGTTTCACCGACCACTCGTTTTTTACCTTCATGCATTTCCCTGAGGAAAAATATCCAGCAGGTGGGGGCGGAAATGGAAACTAAAAATCTTTTCTATCCGGTGAAAACGGAAGCCCAAGGAAACGGGGGAACTTCATCAGGGCGACTCCCCTCTTAAATATGGCACGGAAACGCAGCCACTGACGGCGCTGAACAATCACATCACCTCTATAATTATATCATTAGCTCATTAACTTTGACAGCAGAGCATTACAATATTGTGTGTACTAAATCTGGTGATGTACTACTGGCTCCGGTGTTGTGCTTGTTCATATATTAATTATTATGTCACTCCATTCAAAAGTAATATTAGTGCTTGTGAGCTGTCATTTTCTACTGCAAGCCCAAAACTGTCAACTGCATCTTCTCCAATAAATCCACGTTCTGCCTCTGTCCCTGTTTGCCTCGCAGCTATTCTTCCCACACAGATGAAAACTCTGCACAAATAATGTTGGTCAGGGACAGACTGGACTTCTACAGTAGGAGGAGTTTTCCCGGTAGACGAGTGGGCTGGCAGGAAGTCCAGAAACACTTCACTTTGGCGCACTGACTGCACCTTTCATATGCTGAGCTGACAGCGACAGGCTGTGTTGTGCATCATTTTCAAATGAGTCCACCCCACAAGTGAACATAATGCTGCCTTCAGGTGCTGTCAGAAGAATCAAAATTACAAGTTGTGTGTGCATTATTAATGTAAACACAGAGGTAAATAAAACAGATAAACTCAGATCCCAAACTTGCTGAGATGTGATGTTTAAACAGGCTGGGTCAAACTTCCAGAGTGTTTTTTTTTTTTTTAATTTGTGTGTTGTTTTTTTAATCTCAGTCTGCCAGACTGCAGTTTATCCGCGTGGGACTGAATCACTTCAATTAAAAATTACAAGACAGCCTCTTGTAACACTAATGCTGTCCAGACAGGGCTTTTGAGATCTCAGCTCAGATTGAGATCTGAGCTCGCTGACGCCCTAATTTATCAGCCGTCAATCGTCTGTGTGTGTGTGTGTGTGTGTGTGTGTGTGTGTGAGTGAGTGTATGTGTGGGTACGAGATGCCTTGCAGAGCTTATGTCACTGACATTTACACATACATGTGTCGATCAGGTGTGGTTACAATTTTTGTATTCCACTATAAAGGGAAGATGGCAACCGAAAAAACAAAAAACAAAAAAAACAATAAATAGTTAAAAATAAAAAAGTAAAATAAACATAAGTATAAACACAAGTGAAGAGTAAGGTAAAATTGTTTACATTTAACCTGTGAATAGCTATATGCTATATGTATGTCCATCCTGCCTTCCATAAAATTTATTAGTAACATCAAACATATATGGGTCAACAGTAGATGTTAGTTAACACTAGCTAGGCTGCTAAGGAAAATAAATAACTTTGCCAGGTTTGTTGATCGAGTTTTACCGAGTGTTCGCCAATGTTCAGTGATTCCATTATTTCCAACAGCACTGTGCCAACGCAGCACTGTGGAGGAGAACAAGTGAAGCTTTTACAGTCGTAATTTCACTCATTTCAATAATACATCTGTAACCATCAAGACTCAACCAGCCTCGCCTCCCCCAGTGTGTGGAGGAGCATCCAGTCAGAAAACTCCACTATGCATCCCAAACTACATGTGATAAAGCAAGAATAAACATTTATGGACCTAATACATTACCTACTGTGATTTAACTTTTGTCTCTTGTCTCTGTATGTGTGTAACTTCAATAGGAAACTTAATTCAGCAGACCTGTTATTTACTGTGTGAAGCGTCTGTGGCTCAGTGATCAGCGGTGCCACCTCGCAACAAGAACGTTTGTCTTTGCAGAGTTTGCAGGTTGCGTCTTGTCATCTGCCAAAAGGTGTCCATGAACACACCATGCAAACTACAGCTGACGGCCGACACGCAGCACGTTCTGTGTCTCCGCGAGAGAAGATAACTCTCAATACCGGGAGGGGGCGGTCGTCTCAAAAAAGAAATCAGAATCACGTAAAGATAAAGAAACAAACAAACACCAGCCCATCATTTTCACACCACTCTGAATATGTTCTGAATCATCTAGTCAGCCGCTAACGAAGACCGGGGAGCGCTGATGATGCGGGACACGCCGCACAAACTACAGGCGCTGACAGCCGACTGTCAGCTTGGTGTTTAAGGGGGTTTAGCCAAGTGATGTGTCCAAGGTGTTTCCCTGCCTTCTGCCCAGTGCATGCTGGGATAGGTTCCAGGCCTCAGTGACATGATTAAAATTAAACAGGTATGAAAAATAAATGGATTCATGGAAAAATCCCTGGACACGCTAACCAAAAATATTACAGGCGCCAGTGCTAATAGAAATGTTAGGCTGTGGGCTGCCCCTCTCTGTGTATGTGTGTGCGCGCGCTTGTGTGTTGTGGTTGTGGTGTGTGTGTGTGTGTGTGTGAGAGAGAGAGTGGGTGGGTGGGGGGTGCTTGAATGAGGCAAGGCATGCTATTATAGTTTTAGCTGACGGCTGAAAACAAAGAGACAACACCCAGACACATGCACACACACACCTCCCATCCCCATTGTTGTCGAGCCCAGATCAGGTTACACCAGAGGGGCGAAGGCAGCGCTCAGCAGATGCTTCGGCAAGCATCGGCCGCTATAGTCAACAATATGAAACTCGTGCGGAAAGTTAGCTCTTGCTGAATATTTTTCACATCTAGCGCTCAGTGTGAAACAGATTCAGCGTGTCAGAAATGCGGTATGGGAGGAAATCTGTGCCACAAATAT
This sequence comes from Neoniphon sammara, assembly GCA_900302535.1. Lineage (NCBI taxonomy): Eukaryota > Metazoa > Chordata > Actinopteri > Holocentriformes > Holocentridae > Neoniphon > Neoniphon sammara. The sequence goes on along the minus strand of OMKZ01051885.1, from coordinate 3,539 downwards.
CTGTAATCAAATTAATAAAAATATAAAGCAGATGATTTCATAGTGCTGAGGGACTACCGACATTGAGATGAGAGCTGAAACAATTTGTCGATTAATTGGTTAGCTGATTGATAGAAGATTAATAGAGAAAAATTTCAATTATTTATCATTTTAGTCATTTATGAAGTAAAAATGCAAAACTTTTTCTCATTACAGCTTCACTAAGTTCACTAAGATACAATGAGTATATGGTTTTTGGTGATATTCACAGCTGAAGAGGTTTGTGATGGTTTGATGATGGTTGACAGAACACACAGATCATTAATTTGCGGATGAGCGAAATATTTAAGTTTTGGTTTCACATCGAATTAATTGTAATACATATTTGTGGATTTCTCTTTTCCTATTTGTACTTCTGCTGATTTAATTACGTTTGTGGTTATTGGCACAGATTTCCCTCCATACACATCCTTGCATTCAATAAATACAAAATAGCAAAAAAAGAAAGCAACACAAAGAATAAAATAGATTCAACTGCAAGTTCACAACTGATTCTAATCAAGCATTTTGATCAGATTCCACACAAGTGTTCATGAATATATCCTGTTATTGTTAGGGTCCAAGTACAGGACTCTTTGAGCATCCACACATTAAACATCAAAAAGTTCAGCACATTGCAGACCAAGTTGCAGACTAAGTAAGCCGTCATACAGTTTTAAGGATATTTCATTTTATTACAAATATTTTCCTTCCTTTTCTCAAATGTCATGAGCAGAGCAGACCAGCAGGTGTTGACTCTTCCTCACAAATGGCTGCTGCAAACACTCACACAGGGAAAAAAAACAAAACAAAACAGCAAATTCAGCAGCAGCTCTCTCGCCCTCCTGCTCTCCATCTGACTTCCTCGTGTACATCCCAAACTGTCACATCTTCCACTGAATGATGGACGTGTGTCAAGAAAGAAAACGTGTGGTTTCATTTTCATTTCACTTTGTGCAGTGAGTCAGCTGTTATCTACATGAGGTGAATGTAATCTATCAGATTGTGCATAAACTGGATAAACTGTACAATCCCTGGGCAGCAACTCAACAGCCAAATTCATTCATGTCCATCTAAGAAAACCCAGCCAACTCTGAGTCTTCCTCCAAACTTCACCTGTGACAAGCTGCAGCTGTGGAAATTCAAACATACACAACTAGTGCTGTGAGTTCACCATTTTCAAAAAGGACATTTATAATGGGTATTTGAGGCTCAAAATGAGCGCTCTTTGGACTGTGTTGGAGGCTACAAGACGCTGTGCGATGTATGGTTATATATGACGGGTATCAACATTTTAATACAGCCTGGTTAAAAAAAAAAAAAAGTACTCAGGCTTTCACCACAGAATGACTTCGTAATGAAATTAACTTGACCAAGTTGGCCTTTTAAACTCTGATTGTCCAAAAAAATACTCCCTCTGATGTGTTTGCATCCCTGATACTGAAGTCAATTCTCTCTCTCTCTCTCCCTCACTCTCTCTTTCTCGCACACACATGCGCACACACACACACAAAATAATTACTTTGTTATAATTTTTGTTCCACTAATTCTTTTTGTGCATTAAAATTATGAATCTCCCCCCTACTCACCACTAACTTATTACACCGACTTGCCAAATGATGGCAAGCACACCTTACATTGCTACCAAGAATTTCCCAAAGTGTACCATACGTTTATAGAGTTTTGAATATTTGAGAAACTACTTTAATATTCTCTGTTGCTCTGGATAACACTTAATATGCAGGTGTACAAGTCATGCATGTTTGAATTTAGTTGTCTGACATATTTTCTTTAGCGACTGTTTTCTAACCAAGACACACATTCTGAAGAATGGTGCATTCATGTGTTATCAATAAATAGTAAAAACATATTTTCTACTAGGCAGTTAGTCAGATAAACAAGCATAACCTTTTTAAAGCAAAAAAAAAGCATCCACGTCATCCCTCTCACCACGTCCACGTTTGCTCATTTTTTGTCTTCTGGGTTTGATTTTTCTGACCAAATCCTGCTTACACGCGATGTGGTTTGGCCATTTGACTTAGAAACGTCAGATGTCAGAGCCTCTCACCAGTATGTGAACACAACAGAGGACATTATACTCTTCAGTTCAACTGGAACCGACTTCAAATGCAATGATAAAATAACTTTGACAAAATAAACCTGGGCAGGATGTTCACCATGATGGATTACCTATCTCAGTTTTTCAGAGTTTATAAGTTGATTTAAGTACCATACTGAAAAGAAAGGAAAATAGTGGCTTCCTTGAAGGTAGAAAAAAAACACATTAAAACATTTATAACGGTATGGTATGCTTAGGAAAACAGTCAGTAGTAACGGATGAATGAAATGGATGAATGAAAGCATGAATGCAGTGTAATAAATGAGCTAAAACGTGCAAAAACAACAGTATGGCCCTTTAAGGCTATAGTTTACTATCATCCTAAGTTACAAATCAGGATGTGATATGACTTCCCAAATCAGAACTGAGTCTGATCCAGAGACATTTTGATTTATCGATATCGGCCACAGGCTGTTTGATCAACCTCCAATCCTTTATCATTTATTGTTTTAATTTGGGGACCAAAAGCAATCAAACATCTAACTGCGCCATTTGAAATTCAAGCGCTTTAAGGGGTAGAGCAGAAGAGTTAAATACAATTTACTAATACAAATATAATATTTTAATCAGGCATGTGAAGATATCGGTGCAGAACAAGTTCTCACAGACAGCAGTCCAGAAGAAGTGTGTGCCCAAACAGCAAATATTAAAGAGTGTGAAGCTGTTTAATTGTTTAACAAATTAGCATTTTTCAGTTAATCACATGAATCTCAGATCAGTGCCTGGTATCAGTAGATACTCAGTATTTATTAACTCGGATCAGAATCGAGACCAAAAAATTAGATCAGGAGTTTTAGTGTCCCATGGCCTCATTTCACAGGCTTTCCCACCCTGACAAGGACAAAGTTCTCCACTTGGAATTTTTGTGGGAAAAAAATGTGAAGGTGAACAGCTCTGATTCAAAATATTCTAGATCAAGTAGCCAAGACTTTTCAAACACCACCAACACCTGGATATTTAGTGCAGTTCCACATAAAACTTCACACTATTCGTTGTGCATTGCTAATCTTGTTGCAGTTGTCCATCTATTAATATAAGACTTCCTCCCACAATCCCTCTGGGTGAATGTGAACAGCAACTGTTCACTATCAGTCTGTCTCTGAGACGCTTTGCAATGATAATCAAAACTACAACAATTAAAATCAAATAAATGTTTCCTGCCAAGACAAATATCAGTCAGCTGTGAAAATCCGGTGCCCTTATAATCCAGAATAACATTAGACCTCACTCTCTCACACAAACATGGCAGCAACACAGCCTGTCTGTATCTTTATATCTGTGTGTGTATCTGTCTCTAAGGGGACTGATTTTCTGCCTTTTTTTTTTCTTTGGGTTAAAGGGCCACCCTGATAAAACAGCAGTGATAAAAGTGAGTAGACAAAAGTGATTAAACCACTGTGGC
>OMKZ01051884.1:30984-42379 GCA_900302535.1 Neoniphon sammara | reverse complement strand
TCAGTTGTTCTTTCATGGCACCAAACTCTCTCAGTAGATCACTCATGTCAGGATTCATCTTCCACCTGGATTCAAGATCGCTCGCTCTCCCAGCTCTGATTCATATGAGCTCTCTGGCTGCTTTTATCTGAGTTGCTCAACAACAGCAGGTTAATCACTTACACTTTTCTGTGGAATTCTGTGGAAATTTGACGACAACGTCCCCTCTTTGTCTGTGTAATAAGCTGAAACATTTCACTGGAAGTTGACAGGTCACCTGTCAGCTGCCTTGAGGCCACAGCCAGCTTCTTCCAGAGGACAAGTCCACACATGATCCACAGTTTTCAGCTCACCCAGCTCTACAGAAAATGACTTTCTTGTGGAATCTGAAGTGTGTTTCTTGTAGTGTGAACACTGAGCAATAGTGTTGGCAAAAGTATTGGCCAAACAATTAACTCATCTTTCTTTTGTGTAATAACAGGTAACAAGAAGCTTGTTGGAATGATTTTATGTGATGTTTGATGGTTTCTAGTGATTGCAAAGAACAGCAGTCAGCCCACAATGTACCAACAAATCATTTTTACAGTGTATAATTATCAGTGAATGTCATACAAACAATGTAATCAGCATAGAATTATCCTTTCACACACACAAAATAATTAATTTCATAATAAATTGTATGAGCTTGCTGTAGATATAAGTTGAACAACAGAATCTTAAATTGTGATGATAACAAGAGACACACTCTCAGAGCCTCATTTATTCATGATATTTCATCATAACATGTACTTGCATTTTAAAGGTGAAGTTAAATGAAAAAGTGAGACCCTTTATTTTGAATGAGCTTGGTAGATCACAGAAGAGCTTGAGCCCCGTGGTCACCTAACAAAAGAACATCTATGGTAAAATAATCAGGTATGTGATAAATTGTTGGATGTGGCAGGGACACAGAGGGTGACCTTTGGGCAGCTCATATGGGCAGACATGCCTATGGAGCTGTGTGACCAGTGTTTCTCTCATGTTTCCGGGAAATCTCCCCCAGTTCTCTCTCTGTGTGTCTCGTTCTCCACAGGATAAGCTTCACTCCTCTGACTGCCTCTTCACTCTAGCTCTTGTTTAAGGACTGTCACAGATGACTTGGTGCCATCTCACTGCAATCAACAGAGAAGAGAAACTCCAACTATGCATGCGAAGAATTGGCTCACAAAGACTTCCTTAAGTAGTCCTGTTTGATGTTTTCATGTTTTCTTATGCATAGAGCACCACTTGGCCCGCAAAGAACCAATGAAAAAAACATATTTATAGCAAGGCCGTAAATTTGGGTTGAACACTCGCTCTTTTCATTTTGTGCGCCGGCATGCTTCCTCCCACCGGCAGTTACTTGTGCTGCTTGAGAAGACGAAGGCAAGCGAGAGGATGGGTCAGGCGCAACCAAATCTCACAGCAAGGACGGGGAGGGGTTGAAAAAAATTTTATTCTGTGCTTACTAATTACATTGAATCAAGAAAACCAATCACTTTATCATGTTTTATAACAGTTATCATATTTCATTCATCATTATGATATCCCCCCCATAATTTATGCCTGTGATTTATAGTGTATAATTCTGAGTGAAATTTCATGTATAAAACAGTGTAGACTTTATTGATCTCAAATAAAATTCTGATAATCAGCACAAAAACAGTGTAATCAAATCTTCTTCAGTCAAATAGGATCAATTTCACAGTAAAAAAAAATGAATGAGCTTCATGATTGTTTCATTGTTGTTGTTGTTGTTGTTTTGCTGTGGACATACATGATTTGAACAATCTTCAGGGTTCAATGAATAGATTTTGTTTATATTGCTATATATTGCATCTGTATCACATCAAGTCGTAGTTTCTCACACTTGGCAAATCAAAAAACCACTGAAGGTAGTATGGCCACCATCGCCTGCCCAAACATGGCTGTTTTTACCCAGGCGAATAGACACCGTGTCCCCACACTCCAGCTGCAGGATCACTGTGTTGCCACCATTATCAGCCCCATCAGCTGACTCATGATCAGAGCTCATGACGATGTGCTGGTCATTCTTGTAGAGATTTAGATTGGAAGGGCCATGTCCTCCAGCATGATAGAAGAAGGTGAAGTGGTAGATGCCTTTAACAGGTGCAGTGAAGGTGCCTGTAGAAAAACACAATGCATTGACCACATTTGACAGGGCCTTGAAAACACTTGAAAGTCTGTGGATTTGAGAAAGCAACACTTAACATCAAAAGGAAAACTGTATAATTTGCATTGTCATGGCAGCAGTGTCTGCATTTACATATGGCTCAGTTCATTCAGAGAAAACGTGAGTACATAACTTGACTTCAGGTGATTCTTTCTCTAGAAAATATCACATATTTGCTAGATGAGTTTTTTAAACAACACACCTGAAATAAGTATATTTTTACACTTAGTATGCTATATTTGAGTCTTAGACATGTCCCGGCATGTAAACCTGCACACTACATTGTGTACTTTTCCAGTTGGCCAGTTGGGGTCCTCAGAGGCCGCAAAGCAGAGAAGATAAGAATAATTTACCAAGTCTTTATATTTTATGTCTCAAAATGACTTCTATACAATTGTGTATTGTTAATGAAACAGCAAGCAATTTTCAGTGACAAATATACAGACTATGCATGGCACATTGGAACACCTCTTGAGGGGTCTTTCCTCTTTTTGGCTTCTGGTGGGTAAGATCAGGGAGTATGGACTTGGAAAGCCCTTGGACCCCAATATGACCCCGGCTTTGCCTTGGTTACCACGATCCAAACACCTCGATTATGGACAGGCACATATTGATCTACTGCTTAAACGATTCATGCAATAGAGCTGTAATTATTATGAAATTGATATTCAAACACAAGCCAGTGACTTTGAGTCTTAAATGATCTCTTTACCTGAATCATAGGCGTTTGTATGTTTGTAAAAACTTTATTGTAGATGAGGGTGGTCTCATCTTTGTAAGGTCCAATGTGTCCATTTACCTCTGCTGCTGCACTGAAGGCTACCATTTTAATTCCTACGAAAGAGAGAATATTAACTTTCACTTTAAGTAAATATATTTACATCTTATGTATAATGTTTTATCAACACCAGCATCACGCACACTTTCTTTAATAATTCTTCTTTGAAACATTTGAACAAATCAGAGCAAAATGTTCAACTTACTGCCGTTGTTCATCTCCTCAGCCTGGGCTGTAGTGTCCTCTGACTTGCTCATCGCAGCTGTCAGTTCTTCTGCCTTGGTACTCTCTGTGTTGATGGGTTGATCAGCAGTGACCAGTTGTTTGCTTACCTGTCTCTTGACATGCGCCTCTTATTTGTATGTGTCAGTTGTCATCACGTGAGACTTTTTTCAAGTTGGTAACAGGCTGTCATTGAATTTTTTAAGTAGAACTACTTGTCATGAAGAAAACAATAAATGAAATCAGATCGGTACAAGGAACAAGGAACAAGGAAGTACAGACATTTGATTGGCAGTTGAATGTTGAGCTGTCGCTGACTGATAAATTCGCTGATGACAGTCGTGTCGCCTTGCAGGAACTCTTTCTCTAATAAGCAATTGGAGGGAGAGTCCCAAGAGAATCCCCACATTTTGTTCTGCTTAGTGGAATGTTAAATCTGTCCCAGGTGGTGGACCCGACTCTGCCCTGCTGCTCACAGATCAGTTTGACCAACATGTTGGGGACCCAGCACTTCATGGGGCCCTGAGGCAAACCTGACTCTGCCCAGCTGTTAGATATTTGTACTGAAGATGGGAGGCGGAGGGGAGTTTGTCAGCCAATAGACCTAGGAGTTATTCTGTCCCCTCTTTCTGTGCAATGCGAGACTCTAGAGTTCAGCACTGGATGGAAGTCAATACATCAGAGGAATTGAAGGAAATTAGGAAACAGCTTAAGTGCGTCCAAGATTAACGCGCTCCATCAGTTTTCAGGACATTCAAAATCCTGTTAAACCAGACTTACTTTTACTTACTGCTGATGGTATTTCTACATCAACTGAATAAACATCTTGGACATCCGTCCCGAAATGTGTATTGGAGTGATCTTTGGCAGGAGTCCCATCTTGGAGAAACGTGAATTTCATTGTACAGTCCTTTATTTTTCATCCCAGAAAATTTTCTAAAATTGATGCATTTTTAAGTCCAAAACATGGAGACAGTGATTCATACCTTTACAATTACAATTGTACAATTACAGGTTAATATAGCAATTAAGTACTGAACTTTATTACTTCCCACGTTGGGAAAAACCAAAAATATTACTAATCTGATTATTCCTAATTTGGGAATTTAAAGGCTGTAATCAACTTCTTGTCTATTTTGTATTTAGCAGGTAGAACTACTTTTCATGATAAATCACCTTGGTACAAGGTAACGCAGACATGCAAAGTATAACAGCCCCCTTAGCTGTTATGGTTTTACTAGGCCTGATCAAGTAGAGAATATGAGATTGATGAAGAAATGTTTCATTGATCACTATATACTGTGTTCTGTACGGATGCAGAAATACTGAAATATGATGAAATACGTTAAATAAATTCAATGTTACTGGCATAACTATCATCTTGGAATGAAGTGCAGAAACACCCAAAACAAGGAACAAGGAAGCACTAACACTTGATTAGCATATAATCCAAAAAGTTCAGCCAGCTACACACACACCACAGCTATTTTTTTTTCAGCTGAGAATTCCACACATCGTCCAAATTTTTCATGTCACCCAGCTCTATGAACAATGAAAGACGATCACATATACCTTAACTATGACAGCTGTCAAGAGAGCACAACACACAATATTGCTTGGATTGGCTTGGATACTGTCATATTTCAGTACATTTGCTTCCTCCAGTGGAATGTTTTTGATGAGCTGTGCAGGTAGAAATGCACGTTAACGTTATCTGTCACTTTACTGTGAATTTATTTGAAGTATAAATATAGGTCTAAAAACCCACTCTTCAATCCTCTAGAGATCAAACTTCATTTAGTTAATAAAGGTTTTTGTGGAGCATCACACAATGTGCAATCTATCCATCCAGACAGTTTCCATGTGATTTGGTGAGGTTTCCAGTCTCCTTTCACCTCAACACAATGGGACTGAATGGGCATCATTTTGTGGAGCATCAAACCATCATCAACATTCACATGTGGAAAACCTCAACGGCAATAGCTTTTTCATGTGTGGTGCATCGCCTAGGGATCCAACATGTCCAAACGGAACACTGACAGGAAGAAGAGCGGACACAGACAGACACAGACCTGGGAGAGGAGTTGTGATGAACAGATGACTGTTGCAGGTTTTTGGCCCTGAAACCCTGGTGTGTCGTCCTGGTCAGCAGAGGGGGGAGCCAACCAGCGTGGACAGTTTCTTCTATGCCATATTTATACATTTTATGAATAACAGAGGGACTAGTGTGACTGGGGGTTTCCAGGACCAGATGAAACTGAAATTGTCTGATTGTTAATGTAATTCTTAACACTTGTTGGTGTATCCATGATTCAGTTTGCTGTGGACTTTTAAGTGGTGTTATCACCTGCTGTGGGTTTTTGCACAGCATTTCTAGCCCAAACCTTCATGTAGTGCTGTTTCCCTAAGTTTCTCTTTGTACCTCTAATCTTGTATAGGAACTACCAGGCAAGATTAGGGATTGGTAATTGTTGTTATTATTATTTACAATTTATTTGTGGTGTTTTGTACTATGCAATCTGGGAGGATTCTGGGAGGTTTATTGTAGTTTCTGTTCACCAGTTTGGAAGACTGTCCCATATAAGTGCAGGTGCACTTAATCCACACTTAAAGATCCCTTATTCTAATGCTGCTTCACAGTGCTATTAAGGACTAAATGTATCCCACAATGTATCAGGATTTTTTATGCAGAAAGGAAGGAGCAGCTTTTATGACTGGCAAGAAAACATTCAAGTGTAATTAAGTTACATTAGGTTATCGAAGCTTCTGTTATTGGGCAATTTGCTCAAGTGTAAATTAGGCAACTGTGATCTGTTTGGTTGTTTATTGATGCCTTTATTTGCTAATTTATTGCTGTATTTTTTATGATATTGAATGATTTAATGTTTGGATTGCTTATTGGGTCTTTTTATTCACATTTATTCAAAATATATATCCTTGTCATTCTTGGGTCATAAACACCTGAAACCTCTTACTTTTGCCAAGTGAGTCTCAATGTGTGATGACAAAACCTCACAGCTTGCGCAGTCTTTGCTTAATCATGCACTTTGGCCAGATCCCAGAAACACGTCACTCAAGTGGCCACCTGACTAAGTACAAAGAGCACAAGGTATTGGGGCAAAGCCATAGTGTCACTCAAGCTGAAGTGAAAGGCACCTTCACCTGGACCAGTGCTGCCCTTCAGGATGCCAGCTTCAACACTGGCCAGTGGAGTCGAGTGGACACTGGTCAATACCCTACAGAGCTGCTCCCTTTGTATTTACTGGCAGTGTTGGGTGTAACGCATTACAAAGTAATGCGTTACACATTGGCCAGTCATACATATCATTCATCACACACAACACACACAACACACAGAACAGAAGGGAGGGGGAGGAGCGCGTGAATGTGTGAATGAAACAGTGATTGGTCTGGGTTTGGGACGAGGTATCATTTACCATCACCGATTGGTCGACACCCGGCAACCGGCGGCAGAGCAGCACCCGCAAAGCAAATGGGAAAAAATGGAAGCGTCAACAACACCAGAACATGCTACGGCAAGCACTTTTCCAGAAGAAGTTTCCCAGCAGCAGAAAGCTAGTTTCGACGGGTTAGTTTCTAGTTTCGGTTACTTGATTGCACAAGTACAGTTGTTTGTACTTATTTGTGCTAGACAGTGTTTGCATTAAGGATTTTAATATTTGTTTGTACTTGATTGCACAAGTACACTTGTTGCATGCATACCTGTACCAGTATTGGCAAGGCCAGTCTGTTGTTGGCGTAATAAAGACTCTAAAGAACACTCCTCCTTTGTCTGTTCTCCCTCCATCTGGTGCATCTCAGGCAATTATAGAATTAAGAATTAAGAAAAAAAATGTAACTAGTAATATAACTAGTTACTTTCTCCAGGGAGTAATAAAGTAAAGTAAGGCATTGCTATTTTTGAGAGTAATATGTAATGTATTACTTTTTTGAGTAACTAGCCCCAACACTGTTTACTGGTGTGCTTCTTGGAAATCAAAGGATTGCTCCAGTACGCATTACGGTCACTCCATATCATTGGACTGTTCACTGTTGCTGTGACAGTAATAGGCGACTTAAGGGGCTGAAATACTTCAAAATGGGTGTGCACGTGGACAGCTGCAGATGAGCTCGCGGACACGCGGCTCTGTTTTATGCTAGAATTTGGCTGTCGCGAGGGGACGCGCTTCAGCAGTAGAGTGTCCCACTACCACAATGAAACACAAAGCCCTTAATATGTCCTTAGTTTTCCTTTCATCCACGCACAGAGCGGCTTAATTTTTAAGGGTCAAGTTAAATTAAGGGATCCCGTTTCTAGTGAGTGTTTGATGAAGTTTGAGTGGTTTTCACAAATCTGCCTCGCAGATACTTTCACTTTTACCTGCACGCCTCCATGTCTCTTCCCACTGTCTGGGTGATTTCTCTCCACAAATTTGCACACATTGGATTGTCTCTATTCTTCAGAGATGAAATGTGAGTACAGGCGGACCTCCTGGAGCATGCGCAGTGGCGAGCGTACAGTCCATGCGGTCACAAAAATCTGGCTGCACAGCGGATGTCCACCACTTGTCCGCACGGACATCTCCTGACGTCAGTTGGTGATGAAATTTACGTCATGCGGACACGCAGAGTATAACAGCCCCCTTAGCTGTGACGGTTTCACTAGACCTGATCAAGTAGAGAGTATGAGATTGATGAAGAAATGTTTCATTGATCACTATATACTGTGTTCTGTACTGATGCAGAAATACTGAAATCTGATGAAATATATTAAATAAATTCAATGTTACTGGTGTGTGGACATGATTTGCAGAAACACCTAAAACTTGAGCAGGTCAGATTAGTACAAATACTTTGTTAATCTGTACTAACTTCATTTTGGATAATTTGACTTTTACTCCACTACGTCTCACTGTCATTCCACGAAACTGACATTTTTTTTTCAATATAAATTATAATCAGGACATGTAAGATTGGCGTGCCATATTATTGCCTTCTATTACATCTTCACTTCAAGTAAATTTAAGAGCAATAAAAGAAGCAATGATAAATCCTTTAATTTATGATTAATGCTACCTAACCAGCGCTTGCTAGCGGTGTTAACGCAGAATGGTCAGAATGGACTGGGTTTTACCAAGTTAAGTCCAAAACACTGAAGAATGTGCAGGGGTAAGTAGGGCAGGATCAAGTCTATGTCAACAGGTGTAGCAGTGTTCCAGTAAATTACATTGTCACCGATGAACAATGAATATTAAACACAATTTATATTTACCCAGATCATGTTAATTTATTAAAACTGACATTGTAGTAATTTGTGTTATTATCAGCTAAAATTCAAATAATCATTATGATATTTGGATATATCTTTAAACAAATAGTTTTCTATGAAATAATACTATAATGAGCCCACATGGACACACACACACACACACACACACACACACACGCACACACAAAAGGAGTAATGTTTTATATACTATAGAAATGACAACTGACAACATTTGTTTTAAAACAGTTTTCTCTTATTTATCTTTAATATCAGAGCAGAAACAATCAAATTATTTTGTAATTTTTGCGTAGGCTCCAAGATTTTTATCACTTTCTAAGATTTTCAAAATCTTAAGACTTTTCCAGTGAGGTTAAGTTTGTTCTCTTTAAAAAAAAAAAAATAGTACAATAAAGTGTTTGTTTCTTCTCTTCATCCAGTAGAAAACACGTAGCTGAAACAGAATTACAGTAAATTGCAGGAAAGGAGAAAATGGTGATCCCTGTTCTGTGTGCTGCTAGGTAGATAATGTCAGGGTGGTTTCACTTGGCCTCCTCACTCACATTCACAGTGAACCCCGGAGGTGAGAGACAAACATTTTACATTGTAACAAAGGACATATAACACATGTACACTGTGAACCGCAACTCCTTATTACAGAGACAAAAATCCTCTTCTGCTTCTTTGAAAATCTCCTATCTTGACTGAAATTGAAAGCTTCCCATGTTATTTGTCCCTTAGAGGCTCTGAGGAAACCATACAGGAAGCAAACAGGAACTGACACAAAGTTTGTTTGCTGCAGGATGTTACAAAAATTGCTGCTACAGTTTGTTTTTGCCATCACTGGCTAAAGCAAAGTGAGCCAAAAGGTGGGAGGGAACATTTACTCATCGTCATCGTCGTCGTCGTCATCGTCGTCATCATCGTCATCATCGTCGTCGTCATCCTCATCATCATCATCATCATCATCATCGTCATCGTCATCGTCCTCATCGTCATCGTCATCGTCATCATCGTCGTCGTCGTCATCTTCTACCTCGTAATCATCATCATCTGGGTCGATCTTTCCAGACAGCACGTCCTCAATCCACTGCTCCAGCTCATCAGCTGTGGGCATGTCTTCGTCGTCGTCCATTTCCATCCACACGCTATCGGCCTGCAACGATGACACAGACAACGTCATAGAAATCTTTAACATAGACATGAGACAGGCATGCAGGCATATGACGAGCTATGAACCTATGATGAGATAGGATGCTTTATTGTCATGCTCAAATCACAAGTGTGGAGGTAAGTAATTATATGTTACTGCAGTTGAGTAACTTTTTTAAAGTAGGCAGTTTTACCTTTACCGGAATATCTTTGTTGAAGTATGACAGAGCACAAATGTTATTTCTTCTCAAGCATGAGAAACTGGACCGACGTGAACTATGAGGTCATTCACATACGGCTGATCGTCATCAAAAAGAAGTATTTTAGTACTTTATTTATTTTGTAACACACAGAATTTGTAAGTACAGGATTGCATGGAATGTATGTTTATTTATCAGGAACAATGAACAATATATATTGCACCAGAGTATAGCAAGCTGCTAATTTTCACCTGCTGAATCGTGTGATGTAACACCATTCACACTGTTTGACCCATTGTCGACTAGTTCATTTTAGTTACAATGGGCTTTTTTTTTTTTTTTGTAAAGTTCTTTGGGACATCTTTGTGATGAAGGGTCGTGTAACTAAATGAACTTCTCTAATTCAGAGAGTAACTCAGCAACTTTTACTCAGAGTGCATTATATTAGCTACTTTTTACTTAAAATAACTACCAGGAACTTTCAGTTTGTGTTGATTTTAGCGGCTCCTGTGGACAAAAGTGGTAGTGTTTCCTGGGAATGACTGAGAATCCCATGCGAACCACCACCTCTTGTCGTAAAGATCTTTGCTAGCGTGTGCATTTGTTTCGGAAGCGAGTGAAAGAAAGAGGCAACTTATTTTTAACATCATCTTGTCCAAGTGGTTGTGCTGCTATTTTCACATTAACACAAGACATGTTCAGAAGACCGTACTATGTTGTCACAGCATAAACTCTTATCAGCTGAGATGTGGCTACTCATCAGTCTTTACAAAAGTCTCACCATCTCTCTGTATTATAAAGTAGCATATTACAAATAAATACAAAGGATGAGGAAGGGGGCTTACATCTTCTACATCGACCACACCAATCTGGGGAGAGGAAAGATCAATGCGGAAGGTCTTCTCCCAGTAGGGCACGAGCTGAAAGAAATACAGAAATAATGGTACAAAGGATAATGTGCAAAAATATTTTGAGGACACTCAGAATATGTCAAGTCAATTAGAAATGGAAAAAGAAAATGAAAAGAGTAAAATTATATATTAAATGTCCTGACAATCGGATTCATTTGAGGGGAATATTCATACCAGGGGGAAATTGTCTGGGTCAATCCAGATGATGCTGAGGTTTGGGTTGTCGGTGTTCTCACGAGCCACCTCCTTCAAGATTTCCAGGAACTCAAAACCATCTGAGTAAAAGATCAGAGGTCAAGCAGGGAGTTCAGTCAAGTACTCTTTGCTGTTTCACTTTTTTTGTTGTTTTTGCATCTGCACTGTCATCACGACGAGTCAGTGAATATGAAAAATGTACCTGGGTCATCCTCCTCAGCAAAGGCGACAATGTGTTCTCCATCGATGTCATCCTCCTGAGAACAGAAGAGAGAGGGAAGAAACAAGGGTGTCCATTACTCCCTCTCTAGATCGAAAAGGAGATATGAGTTTTAAAGGAAATTTTTAAGGAATTACCCAAATCTCTTCTTACCCAAATCTCATACATGCTGTGAGGCTCAAGCTTCCTCAGGGTAGGTCTGAACATAAAAACATAAACCATATGATTACATTAACAAGGTTCCCCTGACAGTCACAAAA
>OMKZ01051884.1:0-20145 GCA_900302535.1 Neoniphon sammara | reverse complement strand
GTTTAATAAAAAAAAATAATAAATAAAAATAAGTGAAAAGCCTTATACTGTCTCTAAAGTGTAAGGCTTGGATACCAGAAGATTAACACAATTATGTTTAATGGAAAAAAATCTTGATACAGTTTTTTCATTTTATTTATTATTTATTTATTTATTTATGTGTCCTTGGCCAGCAAATTTTCTCACTTTGCCATTGGCAGATGGGCAAAAGATTTTAGACCCTGCTGGTAAGTCTTTTCCTAGGAAATATCCTCTGAAAATCATGCGTCTAATGTTTCTGGTTTGTTTGGAATAAACAAAAGAAGAACTAGTATTTAGCATGAGCAGTGATAGCCATCGTGGCTCAACAGACAAAGAAAAGAGAAAGTCAAACTCCATCAGCAGAAAATCAGAGGAAAGACTTCACAGTCCCGCCCACACTGTTTGATTGACAGGTGGTTAGGGCAGAAAACTCAAAACCAAAGCACTTGATGAGAAATGATACCAGAATGTGTCCAAGTATTAAAAAAAATATTGTGATAGGGATCAGTAATTGTTTTTAACCGTTAAAATACCGTTCCTAAATCATGTACGTGCATGCTGTATAGTAGAAAACCCATCTGAAACAACAATGGGGATCCAGTCTCTAAAATATTTAAGAAGGTTACATAAATTGAATATCAACCTCACTATGTGCACACTGTGTGACCATCTGCATAAAATTTTGAGTAATTTTACCGGACTAGTCTATGGGAGGATGGACTTTGTTGGAAAATATGGAATTTGATGACGTTTTTACTTTAAGACCCTTAAATTGCTTATACGGCAGTGGATTCAATTTAAGGACATGACTTCCCTCAAAATTCCCAGAACCTCTGCTGCAATGTAAATGTTTCTTTGAATGAGGGAAAAAAAATGAAATTGATTGACTGAAATTGAAAAGGAGTGCTTTGTCATGCAGCCACTATCAGCTGCACCATCTAATTCACACCAGAGGGAGGCACACTCATTTCAAACAAACTGAGCAAAAGAGCAACAGTTTAGTTGTCAAGAATTTAGATGACTCCTGCAACATAAATAAATAAATAAATAGGTAGGTATCTATTGGATTGATGAGTGGATGAGAGGTTAACATGCACAGATCAAACAGAGTGGTATGCAGGACTTTTTATGGGACAGAGGTGCTTCTAACTAAAAATCTTCACATTACCACAGCTGCAGGAAAATAGAACCTCCCAAGAAAATACACACCAGAAACACACCACACTAACTAATACACTAACTCCCAAGAACAAATAACAGACAATATTTTCCTCAATCTCTGTAATTCCAATTGGTCGATCCATCAACATCATTACAAACTTTATCTTAAACTTGTAGTCACGGTTTTCGAAGATAACAAATATGTCTTGCTGTCTTAAACAGAAATATACATGAAATGAGACATTGATTTTTTTTTTCCATTTGATGTAATGATGCAGACATAAAACAATGGCATCTTGGTTGATTATTTGACTCAATATAAGCATAATATAGTTTCAGTGAAGCATTGGAACAAGCAGATACAGAATAGGTTTTTGACATTATTGTAAGATATGGAAAAAATACTAACTGAGGCTACTTAAGGGGAAATTTAAGGGGAAAATCAGAGTTAAAGGGGTTTGAAGATTTTTTTTTATTTTATTTTTTTAAGATTAACTGAATACATCAGTTCTGAAGTAAATAGTGATGTGGATGAAGTAAAAGAAAACATTTGTTGTGTGTTCTTGAAAGGCGCTGTTATTCCTCATGGTTTTGAACCTGAGGGGAGCCAGTGTTAGTATTGGGACAAGCTTTGGGGGTGGTGGAGGTGCAGGGGGGAGATGGCCGGGGTAAATTTAGCCTGACAAAAACAGCATGTGGGCCCTCTGCCACGCACCACGGGGACTATTTTGGCCAGTCGCTGGGAGCTGCTGACAGGTTTCTCCTGAGCCTGAGACTCCATGGACAAGGAAGCTTCTACCTCAACAAATGCAAAGGAAATCTGGTCAACCTCTAGTACCAGACTTTCAGTTTCAGCAGAAATATGACTTAGGTTATATACTGCATATATCTCAATATATTCATTTATTTCCCTCCTGTATATGTTTTCAAGCATTTTATCCATTTTAATTGCACACACATCTTTTTTTATCTCCATTAACCCCTCAAAGTCAAATTCTCATTTAAATTTCCCCTTAAGTAGCTTCAAAACGTGTTTTCTTGTATTATGCATTACATCAAATAGAATATATCTACATGTCTTGTGCATCATTTTATACACATTTCCCTGGAATTCAGCAGGATAGATTTTATATCTTTGAAAATCTTGGGATCTCCACTAGAATTTAAAATCAAGTTCTGTGGGTTTGAACAAAGTTCGGCCACACAGTAAAGGCAAAACCACACATGGGAGTGGCAGTGGTGATGGGTAAATTTTATTTTTCTCAATATGTTGTACCGCTGTCGTTTTGCACACCCTGCTATATAAAAATGATGCAGTAAATTCATACACAATTTTATATCTATTTTTTCTCTGCTATATCCTATTATCTGTTCCTGCAATGAACTAATTTCCCCTGGGGGCATATCATTGAAGTTACAATTTAATCAAATTTTTCAGGAGCTTGAAGGGGGCTGAAAACAAAGTCAATCATATGCAAATCCAATATGTGAATGCAGTTTTCTCTGGACAAAGCCTCCCTCACTGCTGTTTAGGAGACAGTTTGAGTTTTTAGTTTTGATGTGTTACTTCTTGTAGTCTAAGACAAATCTGCGGAGTCTCATTTAGGCGGGATGGCATGCTGTTCTGTATTGCAGCCCTACTTTTTGATATAGGCTGATTAGATGAAAGTATTTTTCAATACAAATAATGCCTTGGGCAGGTAAATTTGCTTTGCAAGCTAACAGCTTCTTAATGGGACACTGGTGTTGATAAAGCCATGTATTTTACCAATCTAGATTGTGCAGGTTTATTACTGTATTACTTTATAGGGGGTTGCATTTGAGCATTTGCAACCTACTTCTTTTTCAAAGAGTGCTTCCATTATGATCATAGTGAAAACCACATCTTGTGGAGGACTTTTTTCTTTGCTTTACAAAGGGACCTGGCATGATGAAAGCAAACCCATCAGCTGCCAGTGAAGAGGTTTTGTACAGAAAGATGACTTGAGAATTGCACTTCATCATATTGGCTCTGCACAAAGAACCTCACCTGTACAGGCAAAAAATATATCAAGGTATCATATTATACAGTATGCCCTAAGATTGTATACTTTATTCACCACACAAGCACACAGCTGTGATTGTGATTGATCCTCTACATTATGAGGCAGACGGAGGGAAAGGGATAGAGTGCGGGGGAAGAAGGAGGTAGAGTTGTTTATTGATTGCTGG
Source organism: Neoniphon sammara (assembly GCA_900302535.1). Taxonomy (NCBI): domain Eukaryota; kingdom Metazoa; phylum Chordata; class Actinopteri; order Holocentriformes; family Holocentridae; genus Neoniphon; species Neoniphon sammara. The sequence goes on along the minus strand of OMKZ01051884.1, from coordinate 16,752 downwards.
ATTCCTTCCTTCACAGCGCAAGGAGCATAAACACTCACCGTCAGCAAGTTACGGAATCACTACCTGATAATGCATCACTTAATTCAAGAAATGATCTACATTGCAAGAGTACATCAGACGGCAAGATATAGTTTCCACGGCAGCTGAGATCCAGGAAATCAATAGGCATAGGCTTCTATTATTAATACTATACAAACAACAGGTGGGTCCTTCATGGAACAAAATGATCCAGCCGGAACGCCATTTTGGCTCGCCGCAAACAAGCACGTCCACCCCTCACACTGATGAGATGTCAGCAGAGTATTACACCCAGGACACTTAATCTAAATACAATCCCTGCCACATTTAATCGCATCATAACTGACAAATTAGTTCCCAATTTAGTCCCTCTTTCACACTTGGGTAGTCTGCAAATTGAGGCTGAAGGTGTGGTCGTGCGAGGAAAGCGGGAAGAAATTTATCAAGACATAGTAAACTTGACAGCGGTGCCACTTGACTGAGAAAAACATATTGACAGCAGTGATTGAAAAAAAGAAGAAACCAGTCTGTTCTGAATGCAAAGCTGTGCATGAATTCATCCAAGTCCTAGAATAAGATTCTGATTCATAGATCTTTATTGTAAGACCACATATCGTCGCTGTCCAGTCAAAACCCTGTATCTCCTCCAATTTTGGTGATTTTCATGTTTTAACTTAATGAGTATTTACATGCTCCTCTGTGGGTTCAGAGAGTTCTACAACCATTGGGGTTATGAAACATTTTTCAAAACTAATTTTATAAATTGGAAAATGCACCGTCATCAAGCTACAAACAAGACTTTTTATCTTCGTTTTGGAAATTTTGACATTTTGGAGATAAAATTTTAGCTGGACAGCAGCAATATGTGAGAATGGCTCTGATATTGTCAAGTTAGCTCATCTACTGTGGCTGGCTAACAGAATGCTCCTTCCAGCCTATGGGACTCTTTATAGCATACTGTCCCATAATTAGAACGGGCCAATGACTTAGCAGCAGCTGAGCAGGAATCCCTCACTAGTGACACTGAAGTCCACTGCTAAAGCGGTAAGGGAACTCTTTAAAGATGCACTGGGACAGAGTCAAAGTTTATCCTGGAAGAAGCAAAGCTGCTTGAGCGTAATATTCACGCAACAGCGCCTATGCTGGAGTTCATAAGGTAAGAAGGCCATCGGGACGCGTCCTGTTGGCCCTGTCTGGAGCAGGATAACTTGAGGTAATGAGATCCCACTTACATTCTGGCCGCAGGGTGTCAATGTCTGTCACACAGAATCACGGTCAATAATAGGATCTGGCTGCCTGTCAGGCTCGCTGGGCGCTGCATGCGATGGACATGCTTGGAAGGACACACACACACACACACACAAGTTGATACTGACCCCGATTTAGAGGAATTACACTTTGCGTCCGCTGGGAAATGCAGCACCGGCTTATTTTGTTTGCCGTTTACAATACCAGCGCTGAGCCTTGGAGGAGCAAAAGGGCACGAGGGGTTCAAAGAAGGGTTTTTGAACTGTTACCGACAGGATGAGGCAGTACCAACAACTCTGCCAGGCCTCTGTTTAGCAATGCTGGCTGAAAGAGAGGAGCACTGTGGACATGTATGGAGGACAAAAGCTGATTTATTATTAGGAAATAAATAAAATAATAAATGAATTTTAAAAAGAACTCACAGAGATGAAAAAAAAAAAAAAATGAATGAATGAATGAATAAATAAAAGACAGACATTTATAGATTAAATTAATAAATGTGTAAATTCATTTATTTTATCATTTGCTGTACCTCAGGATTTATTTTCCATCAGTAGGGCATGGTCTAATTAATTTTAACTATTAATATTGCAGATATAATTAATTTATTTTACACTCAGAATGCAAATTATGGGTTGTTTTACTCCCAATTGGACAAGTTTTTATGTGGGATATAAAAAAAATGAGATCATTCAATCACAAATCTGGGACAATATTTGCATACTGAGGGTGCATTTATCTATTTATTTAATTTCTTTATTTATTTGTTTTTGTTTGTTTGTTTGTTTATTCATTCATTTTTCCATTACAGAGGGAAAAAAATATTCATTAAATATTTGATTTATTTCCTATTAAGTCAGGTTTCACCCTCCATAGACACAGGGCCTTAGTAGGTTGTTGTTGTTTTTTCAGTCAAATAAGACCATAAATTCCAAATGTATTGGAACCTTCCCAACATTAGCTGAAAATACCCGGTGCAATGCCACCTTAAGATGTTTGTAGTATGCACTTGTGGTCATTTCTGTCCTGCAAAAGTTTCTGTCTTCCGTCCCTCTGAGTGTAACCAGGTAATGCGACTCTCCTGCCTGGTTTGGCTTATCCTCCCAGTGAGCTCTTTAAGCCCCAGTGATCAACAAAGCTGGTGACCTGGACCGGTGCCACCTCTTCCTCTGGCCTGCTCATTAAGTAAAGCAGTCTATCAGGTGAGAAGTCTTTTAAGGGCCTTGAGCAGCAGGAAAGAGTACTCTTTGACAGGCTGACAGTGATTGATAAGATTCAATCCAAAATAAGATAATGACCATTAAAAAGTCGCACCAAGTCGGATTGATTGAATTGAATTGAATGCCGGCATGAAAGTAAAGCTCACTGTGGGATATTATTGAAGTTAGGTTCTTGAACCTTTTACTGACACAATAGTGACATTTCTCATTAACATTTTAAAAAGGTTGCGAATAGAGATGTGATTTCTAAAAAAAAATTTAAAAAAAATAGCAGTGAACCTCATGTTTGAATAATTGGAACTGTTGCCTTGGAAGATATTTGGAAAATGGATAAGGACAAATATAAAAGCCAATTCCTTTTGTGTAGAAAAACATGAAATGAACTCCCGCTACATTTACTGACAGGAAAACCTACAACTACCTACTTTAAAAAGACACAGTGGACTATCTCTTAAAGCCGTAGCACACACGCGCACAGACAACTCTCAAAACAGTCACTGTTTGGTTACGTCTGTTATAACAAGAAATTTCCAGAAACTCTGCAATCTTTCTGTGGATAGTGGCATTGACAGACCACAAGGGATAATACAAGGAACACAAGTTAAGACAAAAAAGGGGTTGTTAGTGTGGTTTTCATGAGACAATTTGGAGAAAAGCCCCAGTCCAGTCCAGCCATGAACTGGACTGAATTAAGCATCAATCAAGCAAAAGCATCCACTACACTGATAGCCTGAGCTGCCCATTTACTTTGCCCTGCAAGCTAATTCTCCAAACCTTGAAGTCACAATGAAATGAAAAATCAACTTGTTAGCTAACTTGCCATGCCAGAATATCCATCTATTTACCAATAAATCCCAATTTTTATTTTTTTATTTATTTATTTTTGGCATGATACAAGCATGTTCACCTTATGAAATGAATGAGTTCATCTGGTATGACTCCAGTTGTGCTTTGCCACACCAAATTGCAATGTAGTTTCATCAGCCCACAGGTTGAAGTGAGGCTGAAACGCTACGTAGTTTGTTTGAAGGTGATTGGTGATTATACAGGTAAGAGTCACCTGATGTGCTGTTTGGATGGGATAGTTGATAACAGATCGGCTGAGGACATCCATGACTTCAGTCCTCTGCCTGAACTACTGTCATGCTCCGTTAGTAATGCTTGCTTGCTTATGAGAATAGGTGATAGTTTTACAAGAAGTATTTAATTCTGGAATGACACAGTTGTAGCAGGTGGACTCAAATGCAGAAGACACAGGGCACAGGAACTGAAGAAATTAACTATTTATTTGCAGACTCCATTTAACAGGCAAGTAAAGGAAACCTGAAGTGGCAGGGTAAACACGAGGAACAAAAACAAGGAGCAACCACAGGATACACCGACAGAGAACTGACAAAAAACAATGGGCAAAGACAGGTACATATACACAGAGAACTAATTACAAGAACAAGACACAGCTGGAGGCGCTGGGAAAAGGAGGGAAACACCAGGATTGGTTAACAAGGGGGACAATGAGGATGTTGCAGACAGCAACACAAGGGCAGAGCTAACAAGACTAATGCAGGGCAGGTGTGCAGGACTACAGAAACACAAGAGGGACACACAGAACAGCAACAGAAAACCAAAACACACAAAAAATACATGACAAACTCTTCATATGTAGCGGCTATATTTACACATGCCACCCCATACTCTTGTAATAGTGGACGTCCCACTTCACAGTTCACAGTATCATCAGCCAGCATTCAGTTCTGTTATTCATGCCAAAGGACAAGAAGAAATTTGGGGAAATCAACGTGACACAGAAAATAGTGACGCATTCAAATCCATTGTAGGATCAACTCTATTGAACATCTCTCTCTTTCTCTCTGTCTTTCTATGGCATTCAAAAAATAATCACTAATTTCATTCTACTGTTGAAAAGAGGACTTGAATAACCAGCATGGTTAGTGGTTGCCACAGCGACAGACAGACTTTTCCCCCAGATCTCTGTGTATATGGAGAGAGATTAAGATGATACAGAAATAATGCAATCCCTGAGGGTCCTCAGTGTGTTATAAATGAGTCCATAATACCATGTGTTGCATTGCTGTGTGCCCACCTGTCTCACTGGTCGCAATCATGAGCTTTTGGGCTAATTCTACCACTCTTTTTTTTTTTCTATTATTCCTTTATCCTCTCATACAGAAGTGATCCTTGCTGTCCTTACAAAGGGTCACTTGTCGAAATGGTGATTTATGAACTGAAGCTTATTTTACAGTTGCTTTGTTTTTTTAACCCATTGTGGGAGAAAGTATTAGCTTTTTGTCGCTAATATGAATGTAAAATGGTCACTTTCATGATACAGCAGATATTTGCTGCAGGACAGAATTTCTTAATTTGCCATGAGAGAACTTTAAAAAGAAATATGTTGTACAAATGTGTATTCGCACTTGGGACATGAAAAATAACACCAAAGTGATAATCCAAAAAAGAAATCTAGCTTCAGTATATCACACAATTTGTCTTAATTGGCTGCCTTCACTAAAAAAATACTTCAATCTTTCTTGATTGGAATCATTAAAATCCTTCCAATCAGAGCCACATCTCTACATTTGAATTAGAGGAGCTGTTGATATCGGCCAATCAGGGTCCAGTATTGTGACAGTTCTGCCAGTAATAAGTGAATCTTCAAATATGTTCAATAAATACATTGTCAATTAGACTGTATTTATTTGCAAAACATCATACAAACATTTAATTATTTCTGAGCAAGTGTTTATCTGAAAACAAAATAATATGGTACCTTTAAAATGATTTTTCTGGTTTAATAGTCTGACCCTCAGGTTTAGGATAGAGGTTATGCTTTAAGGACCATGCTGGATTTATTTTTACATCTCATCAACAGTCAAAGCTGCTTTGTGAAACTTTGAGTTGCTATGCATAGGTAATTCTATCTTGTGCGTACTTTTACAGCCTGTACCTTTGCTAAAATTGTTTTGCTCCATGATCCAGGCATTTCTACCAAATGAACATGTTCAAAGCCAGAAAAGGTTTTTTGGTCCACCTGTTGTTAACTCTAAAAGTGATGAGATCTAAGTGTCCGACTTTGCAACTAGCTGTTTAGTTTAGGCCTATGCTGGACTGAATGACAACTGAGTTCCCTCTGTTTCTAGTTTACATGTACGGAACATGCTTCTGTAGTGCAACTTTCAGCCAATCATTAACCTCCGCTATACTTGGGTTAAACCCTCCAAGCTGTCAGTCACAACCAGGCACGACAAAGCTAAAGAGAGCCGCTGAGCAGAATTTGAATGCCCCTGGAAAAAATAAATCTTTTCAACTGTAATGGATTTGTAGAAGATTTAGCAAAAGTAAAGAAGGCCAAGTCCTCACAAGATAGAATTACCTATGAGCAGCGACTTTTTTTTTCACATTTTTTTGAACATGAATGGGAGTGAATTAGGCTAAGTTGGCCATGACTTCTAAGGTACCGAGGCAAACTCTGTACAAAACCATCACAGCACAGATATGATCACGACTATTGATGAGAAGTCAAAATCAGACCCGTATTTCATCAGTTATCCACTAAACTGTGCACATTAATTTATGATATGCTCTGAACCACACACTGCAGCAGCTGCAGCTCAGCAGTACTTTCATCTAAGCTGGATGTCGTGTTGTGGATAGGAAAGAATGACATCATGGAAGGCGTGAATAAGGTGTGGCCACGGCTAGCAGTTCATGCACTGAAATACCATAACAGCTTATAGCGTACTATAGCAGGATATGTGGGAATGGGGGGAGACGGTGATATGTTTGTAATGAAGCTGGTGAGTAAGAGAAACTGCAATCTGAGATGTGTGGAGTGCAGTGATTGATGTGCATGGGCATTTACAGTATGTCAAAGGTCAGAGTTCAAACCTAGTTGACTGAATGGGACGCTGCTCAGGAGAGAGAGAGAGAGAGAGAGAGAGCAGAAGGGGAATGAAAATGCACACAACAGAAAGAGATCAAAATTATCCAAATTAAATGAGGACTTATTTTGGTCTTTAATTGTACAGGATATTGTAAAATTGTCCAGTCCAGGACTAAGACTGTTTTATAATGTTTGGCCTCAGTAATAATATTGTCAAATATATGGATCTGGCATAAGAACAAGAGGTAAAGTGCGCTGAAGTGGGAATATTTTCACTCCAGTGATTCAATGCACACTTTACAGTCAAAACCCAGCTTCAGGATCCAGCACACTGATTGTCTATATTACAATCACAACCAGTGTGTCAATCAATTAACTGCCCCATTCACTCACTATCTCACACAGATTTGAGTTTTAGATATATATAAATATTTCTCGAATCAAGGCTGCAGTTTGAGGGCAAGTTCAAGGGCAAACTGGGAATATGACAATATTGTGTTAGTCAAATAAATTGATTTCTTTTATCCATTCATCTATTCATAGAGGCTTAGCACACTCACTAACTGCTTACACAGGCGACTATGGCTAATTTGAACTTGGAAGGTCACCTAGACTAACTAGCTTACCAAAATAACCAGCAAAAGCACTGGACTTCATCATATTTGCTGCCTCCTGTCTTACCTTTTTGCCCTTTCCACTCGGTTTCAGTCTACAACTCTTCTTCTCTCTCTCACTGTCTCTCTCTGTCTCTCCTACACACCAACACACGCCCACACAAAGCCTGAAAATACATATTTTATATAAACGAATGGTCACTCCATTTTGATAGCCTGCATACAAAACACTGACATCGACTTCACAGCCCATCTAGCAGGGCTTTAGCCAGCGCAGGTTATCTAAGGTTGTTATGTAAATGCATGCATAGTGACGACACCAATCTCTTTCAGTGGTATAAAATGACAAACCCACTTATCAGACTAGCTACCACTGAAATATACAGTAACCCAACCTGGCAACAGTACACCCTCTACATCGGGATGGCAAAGATGAAACTCCTGTGCAACACTGCTGTGAGGACATTCTTAGTCTTATTTTTCAGAGACAGACTGAAGATGACTCCAGCTGGGGTCGGAGGTGACATATTAGACATATTTTAGGTGCAAGTCTCTCCAGCACACAGCCTTCTTGAGTGGAAGATGCTGAGTTTGTTGGCGATGTGTATCATGGTGTCGCTGATTTGTGCAGATATTTGTCCATGTGGCCGGGGTTTGTTTTCTTTGGATGAATACAGAGGTTCACCCTATGTTCCCAAAGCCCCATGTTCCTGCGGTGTAACTGAAAACAGGCCTGTGTTCCCTCAACATAAAAATAAAAATGTCGTTACTGTTGGTATATTAAGAAAACTGCATAATCTGATAGTTCAGTCAGTAATATCTAAAATGGTTTTAACTGACACAAGTGTGTTTGAATAAGAATCTTTGAATGCAGTTTGTCAATAAACACCATTTCAGATGTTATTTACTGAACATGCCCTATCTGATTGTGCACTTTTTATATACCAGAGTTATGGACATTATTCTTCTTCTCTGTCACCACTGAATTCAGGATTGAGGGAACATGGGGCTGTTTTTGGTTGGAAAAAAAATACATTGAAGGAACATAAGACCTGAGGAACACAGATACACTCCCAAATACATCCCTCTTTCAACAAGTTCAGTATCATGATAGGCACATCACACACAACATATAAGCATTTGCACGTGTTTTGAGGTAACCATATGTGACTGCATGGCTATGTCCATATTAGAAACCCCACCACAGCTCATGCAATACCTTATGTTATGATGTTATGCTATTTGATGACCTGTTATCACCACAGGAAGCAAAGCATGCACTAATCCTGATTCTGTGTAATAATTCAGTCTGAAAATTACAGCAAGGTTCTTGATCACTCCATGATCTGGTTATAGTAGCGCCTAGAGTACTATTCTGTAGACTAATTTGTTAAATCTGACTCATTCTGCTTCTATTCATAGCTCAGGCATCAAAGGGGAGGATGTGGCTTCATAAGATGGAACAAGACTTTAAATTACTTTCCGTGCGCGCCTGTGAGTATCAGTTGAAAAAAAAAAACTTTTATAAGGAAAACATTCATAAATTTTCAGCTACAGAACATATAATGCAAAAGATTTTCGGCAGACAATCATGCAACCTCAAACCGAGGCTTTATTGTTTTAAAAATAAGACAGAGACAAATCAGTTATGTCAGTGTTTAAAATTTCTACTGAAGTAATCCAAAATAAATGCATTTGTTTACCTTAATGCCTGTACCACCACCATACACACACACACACACACACACACTGACACACTCAATCGCGCCCGCTCACTCACACACACACACACACACACACACATATGCATACACATAGAGTATGGTCTTGGCCTTAACAAAGTCAGTTCTCAAAGCCCTGCAACTTAATAATTCATACTTCCTGATACATGAGTGGTAATGACCAGCTATTTTCAGCATCTCTTCTGAGCACCTCAAGAGCTTATTCGCAATTGGCTGGAAGGTCAAGACTGGCAGGAAGTCAACTGTGTGATAGTGCAGTGGCACCTGCTCCGCTCAGCATCTCTCTAACATGCCGCCCTACTCAGTTTGGCTACGCTGACAGCCGATCGATCAGATCCAGAGACTCGGACATGTAAGAGATGATTTGGGACTTCAGCCTGTACCTGGCTGGGTGTGTAGTACCACGACAGAACAGTGTGTTGCTGAGCAGACCTGAGAGAGCTGTCAGACCAGCAGGAGCAGCAGTAAGGGTGAGATATGGCTCTCAACTCTTTGTCCCTCCCAAGAGGGCTTTCAGCCTCTTGCAAAGCATGCAGAGCTGTCCCGGGCTATTTACAGAGGTGACTTATGCGGGCTAGCGTTCAGGCACACTCTGCCTCTGTAAGAGGACACTGCTGCTCTGAGAGGCAGAGAGATGCTGTGAGCTCCTCTTCAGTGTGCTGCCTGACTGTCGGGCCCAGGTGGTCAATTGTGGTCTGGATGATTAGAAGGATATTTTTTTGTTTTTTTACACTAATTTCTCCAATGGGGGTTTGCAGAGGAAGCATTCACTTTTTCCACTGTTGGCAAGTGAGCATCTCCACTGGAGCATTTAAGGATTAAGTGTTTTCCTCCAAGGCACCTTATAAAATCAGTTGTTGAGGGAGAGGAAATTTGTTCACTTTCCCAACTATAATTTTCCAGTTCCATCGTGGCATTTGATTTGATGACTTTCTGGTTACAAGACTGTGTCTCTTATTACTGTTTCAAAGGAGTGTTAACAAGCCTTTTTGCGTAATCGCACCAAAAAAGGGTTGTAAGCTACAGTCAAATCCAGTTTCAGAAACTTGGTCAGCTTGACGCTTTACCGCAAACCCGTAAAATATGCCCAATAATCTAAATAAACCCATATCTGAAAAGTTTTCCCTTAGGTGAATTACTGAAATACAAGTTATGTTCCCAAATGTATGTTCCTGTCCAATGAATGCATTATCTCCAGTCCTTGGTCAATTATTATTAACTCTGAATTTTATTCAGTTGTTTGGGCTCATACGTTGGCTTGTTTGTGTTCTTTCAGGGCAGTGTATCTGGTCTCAGTGTGTCAAGACAAGCTCAATCAATCACAGATAAGCTGAAAGATAACCAGACAAAAGGTAAACAAATACAAATTCATCTGAGCTCTTCTCCTATCTTATTTTCTTCCTGACTTATAGTCCTTCATCAATATCTACTTCCATCCTCTTCCTCCTATCCCCACATCCCCCCGTCTGACTCCTAGCAGAGTCAGTATCTATCCAGTCATACTTGGCAGGACGCCACAATGGATGGATCCAAGATTCCCTGAATTTGACCTCACCCAATACTCTGCACCTGTTTTGTTTGCTTTCCTCCTTGGCTTCACCTGTTATACAGCTGTAACTCCATTCAGCTTAAACCCTAACTGCAAAAGCCATGGCTGCATGCAGGAATCCCTCTCTGGGGCCAAGTTCTCCACCTGAAACCCTTTCCTTCCCTCCATTTGCCCCACCATGACCCTTCCCCCAGATGGGGCACAGATCCATCCGCTGTCATGCTTGGTGGAGACCCACCTCCAAGGCCAGCTCTTCAATCTGAAGCTGCTTCGTGGCGTGGCGGTTCCCATCCACGTTTTTGTGGTAGTAGATCACCATCACGTCGTACTTCTTCATGATGGACTTGTAGTTCTTGGAGCTGAGGTCGTGCACGCGGTCTTTGCCATCGTACTCAGGGATTTGCAAGCCCTTCTCCCCCCATGACAGGGTCCCCAAAGTGAGGAAGACACCCAGAAGCACCCAGCCCCACTTCATGGTTATTGTTGCCTGGTGGTTGCAACACCGCCTCGTCACAGAGCCTTCACAGATGAACTATTGGTCGGTGGGGTAGAAGGGGAAAAAACGTACAACACAGAAAGTTCAATGTTGTCCACTTCCTATCCCCACCGGCTAGAGAAGAGCAGGTCGGACTGTGAAGCCCTCCCTTTTAAAAAAGAAATACATGTGGATATGCCAACGCCACTGGCTGAGAGAGGGGGCGTGGCTCTTTGGGGACATGAGTCGATATGTGAGGAGGCACGACACCATCCCAGAGCCATGCCTGAGCCAGTGGGGCTGCCGGAAAAGTTGGAATGGCAGTAGGAGGGAAGGGAGGGAGGGAGTGGAGGTAAGGTGGAACGGGGGGCTGAGAAAAATAGCAAATGGGTGGTAACATGGGAGGAGCTATCTTTAGGTCAAACCGCCACCTGTTTGAAGCTGTGGCAGCAAAAAGAGACAGTGATCGTGATCAAGGGAGCAAATGCAAGACCAAGAGCTCGGGCAAAGTGGGGAATGAGGGTGGTGAAGGAAGGAAGGGTTTGGGAGCGACAGATTGCATCTAGTGTCATGGAGGGTTGAAGGTATGGATGGATGCATGATGAGACAAGGAGGAAAGCAGGGCACCAAGATTCCATTCCCATATTAAGTTTTGTGGAGAGACCTGACCCTCGCTAAAAATAAGGCGTCTATGGAACAACACTGTGGACAAGATGGCTGCCACAGAGCCCACGAACAGTATCAGAGTGTAAAGCTGCACTGTGGGTATAGATACACATAGAGAGGCAAAAAAATAAAAATAAGTGATTATTATTATATATTATTATGTGATTATTCCCCAGCAATCAACATCAGTGTAACATTAACATCAACATGGAGCTAGCCAATCCATGTTTGTGTTAATATATGCTATATTTAATCAATTTTACCTAATCTATGATACTGTGGCTCTAGTTGAATATTGTTAGCCAAATCTGCTGCTATCCTGACCTGTATGAAAATAATGGGTGTCATTTGTTTTTTCTAGAACATATCAGTCCCTAAATCAGTAAACCTCTCTTATTTTTAAATTGTGGGCAAAAGACCATGCTATAAACGCAATAATACACTCCAAGGTGGTATAGAGAATTTATGGACTTGCCTCTCCCTGTTAGATGGGAGATTTCTGTATCTAAAATCTAAAAGTGCTCCTAATTAGCATATGTAAAACAGTTTTTTATCATCTTAAGAATATTGCAAAAATCAGAAGTTGCCCATCTCAGTTAGACTGTGAAAAAAATGTCCATGCTTTTGTCACAAGTAGACTTGACTATTGTAATGCCCTTTTCTTGTGGCCTGCCCAAAGACCCATTAAACGGCTGCAACTTATTCAATTTATTCATGCTGCTGAAAGAGTCTTGACAAGGAAAACTGAACATATCACACCTGTTCTTCAGCCATTGCATTGGCTTCCAGTACACTCTAGGATTGGTTTAAAAAATTGTATTACTTCTTTATAAAGCACTTACTGGCCTTGCCCCACTCTTCTTCTCCCAAATGCTCATCAACCAGCAATTATATATCCTAAGACCTAACACCTGTCATTAACCTGTTGGTAGTCCCAACAACAACATCCAAATCTGGCGGCTCAGCTTTCAGTCACTATGCTCCTTATCTTTGGAACAGGCTTCCATTTACTGTGACATGTGCTACTAGCTTATCTTCTTTCAAAAGCAAACTCAAAACCTTCCTCTTCTCCATCACTTTTGATTAAGTTGGCTTCTCACTTTGCTGTTTTCCTGCTGCATCTCATTGTATTTATTCTGCTAATTTATTTTTATTTATGTTTTTCATATTGTTATTATTTTTTACTGCCAGAACTATCTCATTGTTTTGTCTGTTTTTATATTGTTTTAATGTTGTTATTATTACTGGTATTTTCTCTACTATTTTTTTTTTGTTGTTGTTGTTGTTATGATCTTGTGTTGTTCTGCTATTTGTGAAGCACTTTGAGTTGCTTGTGTATGGAATCTGCTATACAAATAAAGTTTTACTTGACTTGTTCCTGTCTGGAGCCCACTGGCTCTGTAGATTAGAGTAATCAATCACTACAAAGGATCAAAACTGACAGATACACAGGCAATATTGTCTAAAGATTATTACTGTGGTGATGCAGGTTGTCGGTGACATGAGTGACACTTTCTGGCTTCTCAATAATAAATTATCATGACAGTTTCCAGAAGAGAGATGGGGGGGGGAGAGAGAGAGAGAGAGAGAGAGAGAGAATGAATATATGTGGATTAGTCCATGACGGCTGTCCTGTGGAATGGCTGACACAACATTCATGTATGTCATGTATCATGTCATGTTCTGCTGCATGTGTATTTATGCAGGCTATTGGTACACATGCAAGGGGGAGTATATTTAGGAGGACTTCATCTTAGCAGAGAGAGAGGGAAAGAGAGATGTCATAAGGAAAGTGAGAGAGAGAGAGAGCGATACCAGAGGGGACAGAGGAAGACGAGACAGTGTGAGAGCATGCCAGTTATTAGATTACAAAGAGAAATAGGAGAAGGTGGTTATTAATAACAGTGTGTAACATGATCCGCCCCTCTCTCCTCCTGTTCACATGGTGGCTCGGAGTGTGTGCGCCTGTTTAGATGGCAGTGAGAAGCGTGGAGGGCCGCGGCACTGCGCTGGGTCCAGCACCGGCTCCGGGCATTATCACAAGGACAGACCGGGCAGCATCGTGATAGCATGCACTCAGCTGTAAACATAGTCTCTAGGCAATTGTTGGGCATATGGTATGTAAAATTAACACTGGGGTTCACCCTGAGCAAGCTGCTAAATTGAGCATCAGTGTTGTTCTATATAAGTTCTTGAACCACCTCAATTAACACTTAGAATTTCCTCAATAAAATCAGATTCAGTATGAGAGTAAGATTATTTGTTATTTTTATTCATAGACTTTCTGGCAATCAGACGTTTCAATTCATATGCACATATTTTCACATATTTTAAAATCAACAAATTACCGGCCAATTTGAATTGCAGACACTGAATGCACCGCTACTGTACAGCTTTTGTTGGAATAATCAGACGGCACAGAGGTATTTCTGGTTGAATGGAGCTCTTATGACTTTATTTTTTAAGTAATTTAATTATTAAACAGTTAACATGACTCCAAAAAATCTGTGGCTGTGTGGGTATGAAATAAGTATGATGTTGTTTTCATGTGTTTTGTTTTATTTTTCTGAAAATTTCCTGTACTTACCAACATGCCAGTGAACACGCAGCAGGATCTCACACAGAGAGACAGTTCGAGACATATGATACAGAACACACACACACGCACACACACACACACACACACACACACACACACACACACACACACACACACCGCTCTCATTCATTCAATACCTGTCTATCATCGGGGATGCTGAGGTTTAACTCAGTGACGTCAGATTATGTGCTCACTGATTCTCATTCATCAATTACACTATTCATGGACGGTGTGTATGTGTGTATGTCAGGGGTGGAAGTAACCAATTAAGTAGAGCCTCTACTTGTAGTCATGTAAAAAGCACCAGTACTGCACTTCTACTTGAGTTCACATGTTCAGAACTCTTTCCATCACTGGCATGTGTGTGTGTGTGTGTGTGTGTGTGTGTGTGTGTGTGCATTATGTGGGACCTGCCAACTGCTGCACCTTCGAGGTAAACAGCACCCTCCACTGGCAGTTGCAATAATGGCACCTAAGGGCTCTGACAGGTGGCAACACAGCCTCAATGCTTGCATCTTTGCAAAACCGTCCTCTTCTTCTCATTCCCCCCTTTTCACTCTCCTTTTAATTGGACTCCAAGAAGATGAATGATCACAAGCGCCCATATGGCATGTGCCGGGTTCATTAAACTGTGTGTGTGTGCTGTTGCTACGGTGACAGGAAGATTAACACCGGAGACTCAGTAGTCACTTCATCAGACAAGCGGGGCAAGCGGGGCACATCGTGACATACATATGGAGGCAGCCAATCACATTACCAGGAGAGGATCTGAGAAGGGTAAATTGAATGCAATTGAAGTTAACTAAGGCGATCAATCAATTAAGACGGGTAAATTGTTTGTGGTGATATCTATATCCTTGAAAAGAAAGCAGATGTCCACGGTTCTATGAAAACTGCCTCGAAAAAAATGGATTATGGCTTTTGCAGTTTGCCAGCCTGCAATTTTCCGATCTGAGAATATGTGTAATGAATAGGTAGAGGTCGTTTTCTGCTGCACTTGGAGACTAGTCTTTTTTAAAGAGATCCACTTAGTCAGTGAAGCAATCTAATATTATATTTCAATCATTATGCTTTCTCCCTTAAAAGTAATGACTGAATCATGGGCAAAATGTGTGCAGTTATGTTGGAGGCCAGCAGTGTGCAGCATGTCTTTACAGGGCCGGCGAAAGCCTTACACGTTGTGCGTCACCTCTCCCACCCGAACAGAGGGTGAGAATGTGACACGTCCAAGTTAGGGTGCTAATGAGATCTAACGCTCTATCACAGGGAGGCAGAGGGGAGAGCGAAGGGGTGAGGCGGAGGGTGTAATAGGGAAAGAGAAAATGAGGTGTGGAGGGAGCGAAAGAGACAGAGAGAGCGATTGAGTGGGAACAGAGGGAAGAGTCACGGGAGACAAGGAAATGAAGGGATGTGAGTCAGATAGGAAGAAAGAGAAAATAAAGGGGTGGAGTATAGAGGAAATTGTGCCTGTATAACAAGGCGGTGATTAATAAGTATAATAACCGCTTGGTAATTATGCTCTCTGGAGATGACTGGGCGATGTTCAGGGACTCTCCAGCATAATGTACAATGAACGCGTGCATGTGGACACACGCACAGACACACAGACACACTGCACGCACAAATTTCACGTGCAATTCCTCAAATCAAGCTACTCGTCGGACTGAGGAAATTAATAAACTAAACCATGCCAACCTCACTGTTTGCATTTTTTTTTTTTAATGAAAAGAACATGACGCCTGCTCTTGCCATGGCACCTGTTCTGTGATTGACATAATGTTAACACAAACTGGTGTGTACTTTTTTAAGGAACAGTCCTTGGTTGGCATGCTGTAATTATAAAACCTTAAAGCAAAATGTCAGCTCCAAATGGCAGTATAAAGAACCTGAAAACTTCAATAGTCCTTGAGAAATCCTCTGCATCAGTAAACTGCACACACAGCATGCTCATGTTGACCAGCCCGGCTGGTCTGTGATGCTTCATACCAAAGGAAACCAAATGGATGAGACAGTCCAAAGATCGAATGTTTTTGGGTCCAGCTTTTTATGGATGTAGTGCTTACTGTGAGATCCAAAGAAATAAAATAATAATATATACCCAAAATGGATGTCCCTGTGACTGTCATTTTTTTTAAAACCTGAACTCATGGTTTACTTGGTCTTTTATACTTGGAACAGATTTGACCTTAAGCCCATGAATTCCATTTAAGGTATAATCTGGAATTTTGACATAAATTTGTATGAGTTACTGACTGACAGTGATATGGCAACGTGGACAATAACCAAAAAATTTCCCTGGATGCCCTGTTTTACCAGTTAGAGAGAATTTTCCTAGCATGAAAATGGTTGCCCAGGGGAAGAGCGAAGGCTATAAATAAACTGTTGGTGAAATGTGGAGCTTTTAGAGGCAATATTAAATCGTGCTATTAATAAGAATTGTACAAATTGTGAAAATTTAAAATTTGCGTTTCCCTGTTCAGAAACGAGCTTAGAAAACAGAACATTTTGTATATTTGGGCTGCTCAGACCACTCCTTATACTGGAACTATTGAAGAAAGCTAGTATAACTACACACTGGAGCCTGGTTTCATATCACAGCATTGCATAGGCTTCATAATAGTTCCAAGGTAAATGGTAAGTCATGCGAGCTTATGTCAAAAATTGGGAACTATCCCTTTAAAAAGTGGTAGTCAGGCCTGAAATTGAGACTGTTTTTTTCTCTG
>OMKZ01051883.1:0-13203 GCA_900302535.1 Neoniphon sammara | reverse complement strand
ACTGTTGCTCTCAGTATGACCTAATAAGTCCAACAGTGGAGGCCATCTCAGTGAACTGATATGGTCATAAGGTGCAAAAGCATGCCAAGGCTGTTCCAGGCTGTACATTTCAATTAGAGCAGAGTATGAGACGGAGCAGACGGGGTTCCACTGACCAGATACCACACTAACAGAAGAGAAAGAGAGAGAGAGAGGACACAAGAATGTAATGGTAATCTCCTTTGCTGTACCCAATTTCCTCATGTCGATTTCAATTAGGTTGGAAAAACACACAGGACGGGGTTCAATGAGAAAGACATCAAGGAGTCAATTACCAAAGCATCTACAAAGAATTATCTTTGGTGTTACTACCCATATCAGTGATAATTATAGAATTAAAATAGTTTGCTCCCTGGGCTATATGTTTTCCTAACATCTTAATTGTTAATTGGTATATTTGATAGGTCAATTAATGTTTAGTCATTATGACATATGTCTACCCAAGTGAGAGGCATTAGTATTGGAGTTTTCCAGTTGTGAATTCTTTAAGAAATTGTTGGAATTTTTCTGATTCCCTGTCTTGTTAACAGAACTCTTTCACAGCAGCCATTTTGACATGAAATAGTAGTTAAACACAGGTGTTACTAATCTGTACCTAAATAAAACAGAACCTTCATTAATGTCATTAGTAACACCTGTGTTTACCTGCTATTTTTCCAGTTTTAAGTACTGCCCATGTTTGGAACGTCTCACTGTTCCTGCCCACTTCAAGTCAAATCTCCCACAGAGGTCATTCCTAGCATATAGCGAAGAGAATGACTAGAGCACAAGCACATGTTAAATGTGAGTTATGGGTTACATTTGAACTACAATTTCATTTATTACAGTTTCATGAAGTTAAGGGTTTTTTGTCCTTAAACAGGTGTGAAAACAGGATTGTAAAGGATGTTTTCTCACCAACAGCAGTCTCCAGGCACTTAAAGACACACACCATTTACTATTTAAAACAAACACTCCAACTCACAACCTCCCGAGTCAGCAATCAAAGATGTTTCAAGTCATGTGATTGCTTGAATTTGTGTGTGCATATGTACGTATGTGTGTGTGTGTGTGTGTGTGTGTGTGTGCCTCCATGACATGCTCAGCACAGGGAATACATGTGCATTTCACACCAATTATCAACATCTTTCTCTGCACATAAAACTGTGTATCCATTTTCTGCTGCCTAAGGGGAGGATGCCATTCTCTGATCCATACTCAGCTTGACAGTAGTGCCTGACCCATATGGGATTTAAATACCAGCTTCAGTGTTTGGGAATAAAAATGGTCACTTACTGTGTTTCTCTGGTGGTCTAGTAGGCTAACGTCTATATACCTGTTTTGAGATTGATTTTGTCTCATGTTTCCTGGCTGAACCCTGGCTCAGACTTTTTTGTATATGTATTCTCCACGTTGGGTCACATATTCTCCTAGAAAGTATAAATCCCACGACGACAGCCTTTCAAACATTATAGATTACTAATTTATCTGATAATAGTGAAACTTTTCGCATGAAATTCCTTAATAACATTCACATTGAAACTGTGATGAAAAACTATGATTCATTTTATTTTATTTTTACTGCATCAACAAACTTCCACCCCTCCATATGATAAATATTTCATAACAGATTTATTACAAAGCCCAGGAGCTGATAACAACTCTGGAAACAGTACCAGTATAAAGTCGGTGTCATATTTAAAGGAAATATTGTCTGATAACATCTGTACTCTGCAATAGGGCTGCATTATGTTGAGAAAAAAAGCTTCTTTTGGCTGAATATTGTGAAATGAATTGAAGTATGAGGGAGGTGGACAATATCTACTTTTTCAACTGTAAAACCTTTTCAGGAAAATTTAGGGGTGGTTACAAATACTTCGAATATGACCAGTTTGAATTTATTAAACATGCAACACAATTTGTAGAAGATAATACATTTCACAGCAAAGTGTACCAGAATACCTTGAAGCTGTTGAACAACCATTTTGACTTAGAAATTTCCACCTCTGATAATTTGGACAAAGCCATAGTCGATATACAATTTTGATTATTTATTTATTCATTTATTTATTTATTTATTTTAATTGTGTAACTCAGCCTTGCTACATTCCACACAGAGGTTGGTGTTGGGATAAAAAAATAATTTTCCCTCTTGTTACCTTTACAGGTAAGGTAAGGTAACAATGAGCCTTTGACCTGCTGATCGCCCTCTGTGGTTAAATGTGAAGAAATTACCTCCAAACCAACCGTGTCCTGACAGACAGAGAGAAAGACAGATGACTCAGGTTGGGTACAGCTGTTTCCTGGCTAATCCCCCCACTGAGTGCTCAGTGTGCATCAGAACGACCTGAGACTGATGATGCAGTCTCTCTCCCTCGCCGACTCTGCCCTCGCTGCTATTACCCGCTGATATACGAGCATTTGATTCCCATAAAGGCTCAACATTTATAGACGACCATTTTGCTACTCTCCATTGCTGATCAATATAACACAGTATACATTTGCCGTTCTAAATACCTGGTGGCTGCTAGGTCTTTCTGGGAAAAATATTTTGTTGCATAAGAAGTGATGTGTTTCCTGCAGCAACAGCAGTGGCAACAACAGCAATTTGTTTGGAATAAATAGAGGAACTGGGTAGTTATGAGCAGCGATAGCAGCAGATAGTTAGCAGACATAGAAGATAGCGCAACCTACAGAAACTCAAACTCAAACAGAAATGAGTGCTTAGTATCATATGGCTCTAACAAATTTTCCACTTTACTTGTAGGTGATTTTTTTTCGTTTCACTAAGATTTGTAATACAGCTGAGCTGCCTCACCCACTTTAGCTTAATTTGTCAAAGCAATCTGCACCAGTCTTTGTTTACTGAAAATTATTAGGAAATTTATTGCATACCTCTGTTTACAATTTTGTTTTCTTCTTCTCTTGGTTAACAACGGAAAGGATGCACTGTGCTGAAGGATGCATGTTTTCAGTGCTTAAAGTCTGAAACTTTTCAATGCATTTCAACGGATTCCACTTACAATGATTTCAAGGAGTTCTATACCTCAAATGGGTTTTGCAACAGCCGCATGGAGACAGAGAGAGAGAGAGAGAGAGAGAGAGAGAGAGAGAGGGTGAGAGAAAGAGAGAGAGAGAGAAGAGTGAGTCAGACGGTAAACAGTTGGTTGCGGTGATGTTATCCAGCTGCCATGAAAACTGATCCAATAGCTGGCAAGTTCACACTGACCGCTCTGTCATACTGACACACACACATAAACACACATTCAGACATGCACACACACACACACACACACACACACATGCTACAGAGTCTGACCTCATAGGAACTGAGTTTGTGTGTGTGTGTGTGTGTGTGTATGTGTCTGTGTGTGCGTGCGTGCGTGCATGCGTGTGTGTGTGTGTGTGTGTGTGTGAGTGTTGGGGGAGAGTGCGGTAGGTGACAAGGCATGAGATTACAACAGGGAGCCTCAAGACTCAATATTCTAACCTACAGGACACACACACACACACACACACACACACACACACACACACACACACATACACACACACACACCAGAACACACACAAGCGATGAGCTAGGGAGGCTCAAAATCAATCCTCCACACCTCTAATTGGAGCAGTCGGGTATCTCCCAACACACACACACATACACACACACACACAGTTAACAATGTCTACCTAAAGCGGCTGCACCCCACCCATAACAGTCCCGTCTGCAGCAGTTTTAGTAGGTGAGGAGTTGAAGAGCTGTGTCAGACGGTTTAACTGTGCTTTCCACCTTGCCTAGAACTCTTTCTGGAGAAAACCCTGCAGCCGCACTGTTGCACACTTCCAGCAGAGCTCCCCCGAAAAGTAAACACATCCCAAAGGTTTAATGGTTTAACAGTTTCCAGAGGTTTATGCTGGTGATGAAACACTCTCTGCAAGAAGGGGCTGCTGTAAAAATAAGCTATAGAATACAGAGACATGTGCATGGATGCTGTGTCACAGTACCATTTTGGGAGTTGATACCAATACCAGTGAAATTCAACAATTCTTGATACCTGATTTGATATCAGGGCATTTACTGCAGCATTATTTAAAAACTAAGTAGAAACAGTAACAAGTAAACCAAAATGTTAAGTGTTTCAAGTATTCAAATACATTGGTGACATTAGAATAAAATCACTGAGTTAGAAGTGCAACATCGGCCTGTAGCCTTCAAGTAGAAAACAAAGCAACCCAGCAAAACACCAATTTCAGTTTAGAGGAACTGTATGAAATGTTCTGCTGTAACAACAAATACAATGGTGTGTTTATGTGCTGCCTTTTGATTTGCACTCAGGCTAAGGCTGCATTAGTGACACTAATTACAACACAGAGTTACAGAGTGAGAGAGTTGTGGCAATACTACCAAGATTAAAACAGCATTTTCAAAATTGGTACCGAGCGAGAGAAAGATAAAGAATCAATTTGTGTGAAATCCAAACATTTACATCTATGCACACGCAGACAGATGAGGGACAAATGTGACCACACACTCATGCAGGCACTTGTTACATATCTAGCTGTTTTTTGTTTTTTTTTTTGTTTGTTTTTGCATGCAGAAGAGAGAGGAGAGCAGGAATGCACCGGTATAGTGAATGTGGCATGTAGGAGTGTGAAAGCATGTAAAAGGCTGACAGCATTAGAATCTTGTCATTTCTCCCAGTGCAGAATAGTGATTGAAGCAGATCCCATATTCTCATACTGTTGCGTTTGAATCTTTCTTTCTCTCTCTCTCTCTCTCTCTCTTTCTGTCTTGCTCTATCTCTCTCTGCCCTTATTCCCTCTCTGTACAATGAAGAACCTGGAGAAATGCCATCAGTGTTTTCCTGTGCACGGTGATCAGCTTCAACCAGGAATCTAAAGATAAATAACCCTGAAAGCTTCATGCCCTCGCCTTGGAGCAGACAAAGCTTTCAATAGCTGCACCTCTGTTGCAAATGTTCTGTCTTGACAGAGTCCTTAATAAAACTCAGTGGGATAATACCTGGAAACAGAAAAGAAAAAACCCTTCCTCCCTATGTCTCTCTCTTTCACCCAAGGCTCCTGACAAAACCCTTTGAAGACATATGTAAATTCAATTCCAAACATTCTCCATCTTAATTCAAAGAGCTAATAATGAGACAGCCAGACGTTAGCACATTATGTTGTCAAACTACTGAAATAAGTCCTTGAAATGAAACAGAGTGGCACTCAACTCAAATGGAGAAAGAGAAGAAAAGAGGTGGAAAAACAAAAAAGGCGGGTGGGTAAGAGAGGATGGTGTGTGTGTGTGTGTGTGTGTGTGTGTGTGTGTGTGTGTGTGTGCGAGAGAAGGAGAAAGAAAAGGGATAGAAAGAGGAGAGGAGACCATGACAAGCTGAAACAGCAGTGGCAGCATCAGAGAAAGCATGACAGTGCGCGCGAGAGAGATAAAGACAGAGAACGAGCGTGGAGCGAGACGGAGAGAGAGGAAGAGTACAAGAGGCAGAGGCAGACGAGACAGAGAACCGGCGCCGTCGGTGTAGCATCGCCACGGGGTTTGTAAGGGAAAATTAAACATCATCTTAAAAAGCCTCTGAAGTCCTTGACATTGGATTCCCATCCCACTCCACCCACCATGGTACATCAGAGCGAAACACCCAACGCCACCACAGCAGCCTAATTAAGAGAGTGACGTGACTGCCGGTCCGACAAGGGCCCGGTTTTCATCAAGCTCTCATTTGCTCTGAAACACCATTAACCTTTTGGACAGGCTGGCGCTTTGATATCTCAGCTGTTTACGGCTCCCCCATTTTCCAAAGGCGTTACGTTTCAGGTGCTTGGCTGACTGCACCGACTAAATATAGGCGCTATCTGAGATTTCCCAGGAAAGGGACACACACTAGGGCCAAGAGGTCTACTCTGTGTGCGCGTGAATGTGTGTGTGTGTGTGTGTGTGTGTGTGTGTGTGTGTGTATCTTCTTGTATTTCTACACTTACGAGGTCAAAACGTCCTAAGAAGACAGAAGGATGGGGAGAATGTTTACTGATACTCACTTCTTCAAGGTGCTAATGTAGTGTTACAAATTAGGCTTAGGCTTAAAGGGACAATTCACCCAAATGAAAATAAAAGAAGAAGAAGATTTTTTCCCAGTGTGCCACAATTATAAGCAATGAGACGGATATTGAACCAAATCCACAGCTCTCAGCGGAGGACAGTGTTTCGTTGGAATTTTTTTTCCTGCCGAAGCATACCAGAAAACCGGATCTATCCGCCCTGAAGAGGTACAATACAGTTTGCCAGTGCTCTTCAGCAAGAAATAGGTCCCATCAAAACTCTTCTGCCCCAAGAACTGTGCATTTTGGTGTGTATCCATGTCATTACTTTTGGAGAGAGCTGTTGCTGTTGAGTTTTTCCACATGTAAATTTTTGACAGTTTGAGCTTCACAAATGGATACCTAGCCCCATTGTACTGAGATGCCAGAAGACAGGAAAGATTATGGCAGACTGGAACCTTGGCCAACCACACAGAAACTATATAAGATGATAGGTTAAGGAAATGTCTCTTTTTTTATTTTGGGTGAACTGTCCTTTTATAGTTAAAATTAGGATGAGCTTTGAGTTATGAAAAGAGTTAAGGTTCAACATATAGTGGAAAGAGTTAAGGTTAGGGGGTTAGAGAATGTATGTAGTCCTCATACATATCGTAATACAAACTTGCCTGTGTGTGTGTGTGTGTGTGTGTGTGTGTGTGTGTGTGTGTCATAAGAGTAAGTGTGAGGTTTACCTGTGCCTTTGTTGCGGTCCACAAAGCAGTATTTTAGCTCATACTCCTTCAGGATTTCATGGACCTCCTGCAAAGAAAGACAGAAAAACAAAGAAAAACTTTAGCCTTAAGAAAGCACAAAACAGCACTGAACCAGAACAACCAAGAACTGTTCACTAGAGTATAGTATAAAAATAAATAAATAAATAAATAAATAAAACCCTTCTGAAAAGATTTGTGTAATAGACAGAACTAAAAACAGCAGAACTAAATTGTTATAAATGCAGCTATCTCACTCTGGTTAGTGGCTATGCTGACACTAATTGGATTACCAAAATGTATCTGTATCAACAGAAATGAATGTCTAATATGGTCAGTGATAAAACAGTAATGTCAAAGGGTGAGTATGACGTGAATATGCTATTTTTCACCTAGAGCTAAAAGGATGACAGCGTTCTTTTATCAGCAGCACAGTTATTAATAACTAACTGTGTTAATGGGAGTCCACACCAACTACTCAGTAAAGGAATCGAGTCAGTTCTTATAAAATGGACTTTTGAATCATGCTAATGCACTCACACGTTGAGGAAACCTTACATTTTTTGACAGCTGAGTGGTCTCTCTTTTCCTCCGCAATAAACCCTTTGATGGGAGACTTCCCAATTGCAATAATTCCTCTCTATCGGGGAATTACATGTTTTAAAAAAAAAAGTATATTTTCAAGATGAAAGGCTTTCTGTCTTCTGTCAGGCATATAATCACACCAGCCCACCACCCACACCAATCCACCAGAGAGACACGTGCACAATGCTGCATATCAAAGTAATAAATCTGAAATTTCTCTTTAGAGTAGGCAGTCCACTCTCCTCAAAAGCTTTTTTTTTTCCCTTTTTTGTGACATATGCAATGAAGAAAGACAGGAGAGGGAGCAAAAAGAGAGACGCAATAGCATAGCAAGAGCCGGGACTCACACCCATGCATTTGGGAACACATGGTAGATTTGAGTCAGGACGCCCGTGTGTGTCTGCTGAACTCGGCTATAAACTACAAAAGTCCCTGTTAGCCCGGGTACTTATGCATTTCGCCGCAATGTAGCCGAGAGAGTCTGCCTTGCACAGGAGTGAATGGCAGTGCAAACAGTTCAGAGCTAGGCATCAAGACGTATATCTTCAGCCTGTTTACCTGTGATGTGAGCAAACTTGTGGATCCTGTCACTGTCAAGCCCATCCAAAAACAGTTCAAATATTGTTAAAGGTGCACACTACAGAGCAAAGGTGGAAAGGCTGAAAAATAAAAATATAAAGGAAAAAAATCAACAACCACATACTGTCGTGCTGAGTCACCATTCACAGTATATTATACTAAAACAGCCTGTCTGCCACAGTCCAACCTCAGAATGTGTTGACATCTTCCACCGCAGCGGTGACAAGACGTATGGCCAGTTTATGTGGCACTTCACTTTCACACCATCGCATGCTATAGTGCGCTCACAGCGGTAGAGTTACAGTGCATGCCAATTCAACATGATCAAAACACAGGGGGGTGAGCATTGTTTCACCTGTCTTCTCCTTTCTCTCTTTCTATAGCCACCTCTCTTTGTCTCTCCCACATATTCCCACTCCAACTTTAGCTAGTTTACATCCAAATCTCAAGCAAATTTTGGTGAATTTTTTAATGTAAAATGTTGGAAGTTTACAGCTGCCTTCAAACAAATATCAGAAATCCCTTACAGGTACAATAAAAGTATAGTTCAGATTTACTGACACAAGTAGTATCACTTACTCACTAGCAGATCTCCAGAGGTGATCCCCATGGTTGGAGTTGTGGCTAATAGTCTGAGCAAGCAGCGAATGTTAGCTAAATGAGTAGCACTCTGCCAATCATTTCTGCTAGCAAAAGATGCTTGACAGGGGAAACTTTGATTAGTCATAAGTTGGCGTTGTTCTGTGAGCAAAATAGTTCCAAAATATAGCATCAGTCTGGGAGTAATGAGCATTTTCATACATTATTGTGTTTTCATGGCTTAAGATGTTAGCGATTAGCTGACCCTATTAGCTTCAGTATTTTGCAACAATGCGCTCACAGTGTCAACTCAGAAAAAAATGATGTTCTTTTCTTTGGTATTCCCCATGGAGACAAATTCAGAGTTTCCTCTTTTTGTCATTCATCTCAAGTTGCAGCCTTGAACATGATGTTTCAGGTCAGAAATTTTCAAGACAGAAATACCAAGGTCCGACTTGTAAGAACGCAGCATTAGCAGAGTTATCAACAGAACGGTGTGGGTGTATACATTGCTAAATAAAACTTGCTTGCAACCTTTTTCATTTTTTATTTTATTTTTTATTTTTTTGGGTGGACCTATTCGCCTGTGCGGTGAGTTTTCCCAAAAGGGTTAAAAAAAATTACTGCTGCTTGACTGTGTTGAGGGTTAACAAGAAGCTGCTTTTGTCACTAAAGCTAGCAGTGAGGTTGTGCAATGTGCCATTATACATGATAGGAATTGACATTTTAATAGGTTAAAAAATACCAAACCTATCCTTAGGCTGCAAATAATTTAGCTATCTGCTCGCTCGGACAATTAGCTACAAATATGACCAAAGAGATTGCCTCTGGAGAAAATGTGTCTGTGCCTCAAAATCACTACAAGTGAATAAGCCATACCAACAATAAATACAGTCTACTCCTAAGTTAGGATACTTGATTTAAAAATCTGTTTGTGAAACATTACAGTAAAGCAAAACTAGCTTCTGTGTGTCCCCGTCTCTCCTCAACTCCCCTCGTCCCCTCTTCCTCTCGCTCTTTCTTGCCCTCTTCTTTTCATATCCTCTCTCTTTCCTTCTCTTCCTATCTCTGCCCATCTATCTCGCCCAAACCTCAATCCAGCCCACTCATGCACACAGTGAGGAGGCATGTTCCCTATCAGTGAAGGGCATGCAAGGCTGCCCACGCAGAGGGTCATCTTGCTCGCCCTGAAAATCAGAGCACAAGAAGCTGTGGTCGCTGAGAGAGAGAAAGAGAGACACAGGGAGAGAGAGAGAGGCAGGGAGATGTCCTGGACATATTTTCCACATCTATGTATTTTTTTTTACCCATCTGTCGTGCTACAGACAGGAGGAGATGCAGGAAAAGAGTAGCAGAGGAAGGACGGCTGACTAGCTGTCACCTCAAAACAAAGTTTTAAGGTGCTTTCTAGAAAATGGAACAATAATGCAGCGGGCATTAATTAAAATAGGGCAAGAGAAGACACATGCAATGGGAATTAAATAGGAGAATACAAATTAGATCAAAGCCTGCCTTGAAAAATGTGTGAGCATTTAAGATTTTTTTTTTTAATATCCGGTTCTCTTTTTTGTTCCTGCACTCACATCTCTGTCATTCTCTTGTGCTCCTCTTTTTTTCCTGCTCTCTCTGTCTCTCTGTGGCCACGCTGTGGCTTTCTGTGTGTCAGTGGGAGTTAAAGCAGGGCTTTTGTATTTACTCCGAGTCTTTCTCCATGAGACAAACAGCTATGCACGGCTCCGACGGGACGCTAATAGGCTCAAAGCAAACCTCATTTCCTAAATGTAGGAAATAATGGGGTGGAGGAGGAAGAGCAACAGAACAGGAATCACCATTATAGGAATCAAGTGAATTAGTGCGTAAAGAAGTCCTAAAAACAACCAAAACCTATAAAACACACACACACACACACACACACACACACACACACACTGCTGAAATGAGGCTCTGCTCCCAGATTTCTCTCACTGATTGACACAGTACAGAGACACTGACACTGTACAGAGCGCTGGGTGACACGCAGGCCAGGTTATCCCATGATGCCATGCTGTGTCATTCATTGTGGTGTTGTTTTACTGCTCCGCTTTGTGTTATTCTACACTTGAAAAGAGCTGAAAGTTTCTGTTTGCGTACATGCAGTGCATTAAAAAGCATTTAAAAGACCGCTTTTTTACGAGTGCGCTCATTCCTACCCCCTCTCCCTCTCATAGTGTTTCACTGTAGAGCACGCCATACTAAACTGTTTATGATTTTCCCGTTTGTTTCACTCTATTTGGTTTTACATTCCATTTTTTTATGATTTTTCACTCGCACTACATCCCAACATGACGTTCTACTACGCTCCACTTTTTTTGACTCAACTCCACGCTCTGCTATTTCAATGCCATTCCAATTAACGCTGCCTTAATGGCGCCTTCACGTCAAAGTGTTTCAAAACAGCTGCCGGGCTTCGCATGGAGACTCCTTCTGGCAAATCTGTCTTCATCTTCAGCTTCACCTCCTATATAAACCCACAAACTACAACTCTGGTTGTGTTGTCCAGATTATTTAGAGAAAATCTCTGCTAAGGTGCCAAAGAAACAAGGTGCAATAAAAAATAAGAACACGTAGATCCATTTTGTCTGAATTGTAAAAGGGCTGTTGTTCAGCCTCTTACCACTACAGCCTGTTACAGTTAACCTCAACAATGCCACATTTTACCACCATCATCAGCTTTGTCTCTATATAAATCTGTTTTATCCATCAGTTTTCTGACAAAGCGTGGCTGGTGTGTGGGCAGCACCGGCAGGACAACCTGCGTATTTATTTTCTATTAAAGGCCATTCTGCAGTACAGTGTGTGCTTCCGTGTCAAGCTGTTCCATAGCTTTTACAAGTCAAGCCATTCTGCTCTGTGCTGCGCCTTCCTCTAATGTCCCCTCTCTGTGCTTTAAGGAGCTGACATTTCCAACAAGACCAATCGGTCCCCCAGCACCAGCCGCGAGCCCAGGGACCATCGCCGTGTGTGCATGCGTGTTCACTAAGAGCCTCTTTGGTGTGACATTAAAGCAAACTGCCCTCAGAGGCCAGTCCCGGGAGGAGCTGTGACATGTAAAAAAGCAGCTCCGTCTGACACCGGGTAAGACCAAGTAATACACCCCCTGGCCAAAAGCAGGGAATAGGAATAAGAGGTTACATGTGTGGCAAGGGGAAAAAAAAGAGAGAGAAGAGGCCATGAGAGAATGAGTAAGAGCTTATTCTCACAACAGGCAGTGTGTTTTAAGTATTAAAAGCACAGTACTGCTGCAGTACGGATTCAAGGAACAGTTCACCCAAAATACAAAAGAAGACATATTCTCATTTCCTCGCTTACTGGCAAACTAGATCCATCCACCTCCAACAAGTATGCATTAGAGGCGGATAGATACAGTTTAGTGTACTTCGGCAGGAAATAGATCCCAACAAAACTTTTTGCCCGCCATGACTGTGAATGTTGAGTATCTGTGTCATTGTTTTTGGAAAGAGCTTTTGCTGTTGGATTTTTCACATGTACATTTTTGACGTTTTAGCTCTGTAAACAAATACCGATCCAGTCTTATTGTACTGGGGTGCTGGAAGACTGTGGCAGGCTGGAAATCTCGCCAAAACACATTAAACTATGGACAGATTCCACCAGGGGTAAGCGTGAAAAATATCTATTTTTGTATTTTGGGTAAATTGTTCCTTCAAGATGCTAGTTTTTCTGTTTTCTTTCCAACTTTAAATCTGCCTTGAAATCATTTTGTTACTTTCATTCATGTGTTGCAACAACAAGATACAAGACCCGGAAAATGTGCGTCAAGGGCATGTAGTCACCTTTAAATTTTGCCATGCCACTTTGGGGTTTCCAAAAATATAATTTGAGGGCAACATATTTGCAGTATTTTATGGGCTGCAGGGTGCCCAAGCAGTTAAAGAGACTGTCCTTCATCCAGATGACTCCTGCTGAAGCCTCCATGTTGGCCAGCATCCACCCTGCTGACACGTCCCTGAGTGAGACACTGAATGCCTACCAGCGCTAGTGGAGCTGCTCTGTGACTGACACTACCTCTGATTTCCCTGGAGGGGCTGTAAGGGAATTTTCCCACTGGGATCAATAAAGTATCACATTATCATTACATTATTGTAATTTCACTGTGATGGCCTAGTCTCATCACTGCACGTCAGCAGCTGTTCTGTCCCTCATAGTTTTCATCAACTTCTATCATCTTCTCGCAAATAAGAAGAGATGATCACAAATTGCCTTTCAGTTGGTCTGGGTGTTGTTTTGCACTTTATCATGGATGACTTGTACTGCTCGGCAGATTAGGAATTTATTACTCTCCAGTTGTTCTGTAAGTCGCTCTGGATAACACCGTGATGTGAATATGTGAAAATGTAAAATGTAAATTGTAAATGACAAGACGTTTAAATGTTGTTCATGTCGAGACATTTCAGTACAGACATTCTGCCTTCCGAACAGGAAGAGATCAAATGTATGTGACACTTGTTCATTTATCTGCACTGCTCTGTTGGCACATTCTCTCTCTCTCTCTCTCTCTCTCTCTCTCTCTCTCTCTCACACACACACACACACACACACACACACACACACACACACACACACACACACACAGAGTAACCTCTTCTTT
>OMKZ01051882.1:0-14676 GCA_900302535.1 Neoniphon sammara | reverse complement strand
GGTCTCGGAACATCAAACTTTGAATTAAGTCCTGCATGACTCCATGACTCATAGCTCTGGTGCCACACGTGCCCCTTGCTGGCCGATGATTGAATCCCATTAGAAATGTCTCTCTATAGCGTTTCCCCTGCTCTTTCACCCTCTGTACATTCCAACTGCCTGAATAAAGACAAGTACAGAAGGTGAATGCCCACTCTCTCCTTTAAAAAAGTACATTACTTAAGATTATGGATTATATAAGTAAGTCAAAGAAACCTGAATTGCTGTTTTATGTCTTTGATTAAGGGTTGTTGTTTTTTTTAACCCTACAGATATACTGAACTCCATACATATGAATCTGGACAGAACTGCAGCTCTTTCGCTCATCATCAATTCAGGCAGCCAAAAGTACTTGGACCAATAATGATTATTCATAAAAAAAACACCATCACACTCCTATTTTCAGGATGCCTTTCGAGCATTTTTAGGTCTCACTGTATCTTAACAAGAATTCAGCTGTGACTATACTTGGCTCTAAATTACTGTGATGCAATCACAGTATCAAATCATCCTTAATCATTGTCTGCTGGTACAGGGCCTTTTTTTTTTATCAAATCTAGTGTCAATGCTCAAAATAAGTCACATTTTTGTCTTGTCCTGATAGCACCCCAGACATGTTTAAACTGTCCCTGACTATATATTTTTTTCTTACAATTTCAGGATGCAGGTGTGAAGCCAATAGACCAGTGATGAGTTTTACAGACTGCACTGAGAACAAACTGATATCCATGAAAATCCATTAGATTAAATGTTTTTGCTTGAGTGGCACTTGATTATTTATTTTAAATTTATTTTAAACTATTTGTAATTCAACTCCCCTCTCGAAGACTAATATGTCATTTAAAAGTCTGTTATCCATCATCATGCATATTGTTCATAATATCCCTGTTTTTAATGATAATTCATGCAAATTCAAAATCGTAGCTTTTCAGACACTCTTTGATTAGTCCATAGGCAGTGTGGCATTCCAGCAGTTGCTTCAGCTTTCAAAATACTTGGCAAATATTGAGCATTAAGAAATTAAATCTATTCATAATGTAATATTAAGTTGTCCGTACTCATGAAGTCCTCCCCTCACTAAAACATCTTCATAACCTAGGGCTCTCATGTTTGTAAATCTTGCATCATTTGTCCAGAAGTTAAGTTGCAGTAAGCAAGTCAGTCAAATTAGCGAGCTCCCATTAAGTGTGAAGTAAATTTTAACATATTCCTCCATGCCACAATTTCTATGGCATGTAGGTAGAGTGAGCTATTGGCTCAGTTTCGTTTAACACATCACAGCAGACATGCCAGCCAGCTTGCTATGCAAATAAAGAAACAGAAAATAAAATCCTATACAAGTAAAATAGTTGTTCATTCATTATTACATTGTTGAATATGCAACAATATGGTGAATTCTTGCCTTACAGATTAAAAAGCCAACTACAGAAAAGCTAGCAAGGGCTCTCCACAGGATTTGGTCACATGATGTTGCAACGCAGCAGTTTATGACATGCTACCCAGTGGCATCGTTAGGCTAAAACATTCGGTGCTTCAGCCTCGGATTTTGGTCTGGAAAGAGCTGGCATTTTAATGTAGAGCAGAACTATTGTTGGATTGGAGGGAGGTGAAAAATAAACCACCTCACAAAACAAAATGCATACGCAACACGCAATGACTGAAGTTATTAATTCGGTCAGTTCTGAGCTCCTGACCCTGGCAAACGGGGAACAAATAGAGCGACAACAAGCGCGATCTGAAGAAGCGCATCAGTGCGCACAGCGCGTTTGTGAGAGCTACAGGTGGAGGAGGGCTGAGGAGGGCTGGGATCTTATCTATCAGCACCGCCTCTCTTCTCATTCTTGCATTAATTGATAGGGTCCTCCAGCATCGCCAAAGACGCCATTGTCTCATTACGCAGAACCATTACGCACGGCTCTATCTATTTCTAACTCATAATGTCTATTAATTGATCACACGTGGTTTTACACCATCAGTGAGGAGTGATTTATTAATCGATACATAAGTTTACAAAATTATGCATGCGCAATGAAACTGGCACTTCCTTTAAGTGATGGCTACAATAAAAATGTTGCGAAAATTCCGTCTTATTCCGTCACATTATTTTCTTGTCGCATCACCATCAGCCTGCTTCCAAAAACTCTGTGTAGGCATGGTGCATGGAGGTACACACACTGACCACATGCACTTTTTTTCTTAATAAACAGCAGTTTCTGTGTAGAAAATGGTTTAGCTTGTATATGTTTTTGTGCAAATCGTTGTTTCAGTATCTGGCCCCATTCATACCAAGGTGATTCTGACAGAAAACACTGCAGTATTGATAGAGACGTGGAACACCATGCACAGAAATTCAATTTGGTGTTGCTGGTATATATCAGTCAGAAAATTTACACATGAGAAAAAATACAAATTAAAATATCCTTTTCCAACAAGTCTCACACTGTACTAACCGTAAAATATTTTGACCATGTTGACCACTTGATAACATTTCCAAACTTTGACTTTTTTTTCTTTTTCTTTTATGATTTAAAAGCAAAGCCATAAATGCTCTGGGCTTAGCCCCAGGTCTTTTCAAACCCTAGATACGCCCCTGATGATACCTGCTGAAATGATCAATTTGGTGAACTGATTAAATTTGGACAAGGTGGTGCAATGAGTTCACAAGATTTTGCCGTGCCGCTTAATCACAGTCCTCTGTTTCTACCAGTTCAAGCTACTTCAGAAAGGTGCTTTTGTCAGAAGGAGCAAGCACAGCATAATATAACAAAGGAACTCACAGGTTGAAAAGGCGAATCGTTTTTATGAATTGTTTTTATTGTTTTAGTCAATTACCTTATTTTAACATACACACAATGTTCATCTTTTATCTTATCTTGGTGCCTATCTTATGATAGGCACCAAAAACTGAGCTTGTATTAGATTTAATTTATTATTTATTTATTAAGTTTTGAGCCAAAGGGGATCCTTAAATAATCAAACAAACAAATATTTAGCCTTAAAAGGTACATATCCCTGTTTGAGACCAAGAATGTCTTTTAGGCTATTTTATGGTATAATAGGAGTTCTTGAGCCTTCACCTTTAGTTGCTGGTATTAGCCATTGATTGAACATTAATTAGCATCGACTTGATAAGCATCATATGCTTTGGGGATGACCTCAAGTTAACAGTCTATAGTAAAACCCTTTTTAGCCAATGTTACCCCAGAGTGGTGCTGTTCTCCTACATCCTCCACCTGAATCCTACAACTGAAGTTTGGAGCATGACTGGATTTGATTATTTGGAAGTCAAAATCTTCTAGATCTCCGAAAATCTTCAAAAAAATATAGGCTGAACATGGCAGGGCTGCCAACTAAAACACTGAGTATGAGAAGTATGGAATGGCTTGGATCACCCACTCTCACTCTATAAATCCTACCTCCTCTTAGACCTACCTCTTTTTCATGACAAGAATCCCAAAATAAAGGAAATTGTGTATTTTAGTTGACAAATCTAAACACTTGAACTGCACTCCCATGGAATGAAAAATGTCTAGTTTTTGTCTTGATGTTGCCTGCCACTGGCCACTGGCTTTCCCTCGCCTGTCATCTTTTGGAGGAGGAAGCAGCTACTGGGAAGATCAATAGCTTACTTCTTGGCCATATTACACTGAATGGTTTGATATTTGCTTGATGGTGTTTTTTATCCTGCAAATGGCCTATTGTGCACCATCTCTGTTTCCACTGGGGTCATGTACACGTTGTACCATTTCTCTAATAGATATTGTCATTCACGGTATAGTGAGCTTAACTCTAAAATGATAATGATGAGAAGTAGGAGATTAGTTCTTTGCAGGCCCGGGGACATGCTTCCCCTTCAAGATAAAAAAAAATAAAAGCTCTAAAATGATTATTTCTAACCCAATTGAAAACACATTTAGACCATGGGAGTCTGGGGGTATGTTAGTCATGAAAGATATTTTAAAATTGTAAAATGATCATATATGGTGAATTATTATGAGATGAGATTACATTTTACAACAGTAAGGAGGAGGGTGTTAGAGTGGCCCTGCATGGCCACGCTGCTCACACTCATGTTGATATTAACACCATAACCCAACCCTGCTCAGTGCTGTCTGAATTCGAGAATGGGAAAAATGTCCACATCAACCAAGCTCTTTGATCTGGTACAATTACAGTGAATATTATGTATGACTATATTTATTATCTTTATATTTTTTGTATTTCACTGTTCTATTGATTTCTCTAAAACAAATAGTTTAGGTAGACAGGAAACAGAGGAAATGTAATTGCAGGAAAAGTGCAATTTTTCATTAACAAGGTTAGTTTTCACACATTAACATGATGCATGTTCTGAAAGTCAGTTTTTTTCTTTTACACCTCAGTATTAGTTAAGCACTGACTGAGGTAAGATATATTTGTATCAACATGGCTTGATTGCTAATTCATGTCTAAAGAGTGAAACCATAAAAAGATACACTGTTTTATCATGTACAGGTGGCCTTCATCTTTCAGAAAAACCAAATAATTGGCACCATAGGGATTTATGACCAGTAAATCTAGCTGAATTATCCACAAAGAGAAGAGCCAGTTGACATGATTAAATACATTCATCATGAGGAAATGCAAATAAATGGATAACAGTAACATCAGTAACAACAACAACAACAACAACAATTATTATTATTATCATCATCATCATCATCATCACCATCACCATCATCATCACAACGTCAAGTAGGAGGTTGTAGCCATGTTAACAACAATCCTTGGATTGTAAACCTGGAAACTGATAGAGATGAGTTTTGATACCCAGCTAATGAACATATATATATATCCTCATGTTAAAATGTGCACAATTTCCCCCACTTGTTCATGTGCCCTTATAAATGCAACAGCTATTTACATCAACTCATAGGTTCATGGATGGTGATTCATATTCTCCATTTTATTGACAATACAAATTATATAGAAAAAAGTAATCGGACTTTAAACATAAATGAAATGTTTGATTTGAATTTGAAAACACTTTCTTGTGTT
Source organism: Neoniphon sammara (assembly GCA_900302535.1). Classification (NCBI taxonomy): domain Eukaryota; kingdom Metazoa; phylum Chordata; class Actinopteri; order Holocentriformes; family Holocentridae; genus Neoniphon; species Neoniphon sammara. The sequence continues at coordinate 9,600 of OMKZ01051882.1, read as the reverse complement.
TTGATGATGGTAGTGAAGGTGCCGTATGGATGCTGAGGCTCAGTTTTGAATCAAAGCAGGGGGTGGCTCGGGGAACATGTATTTCCACAAACAGTCCACCAGATGGCACTGGAGCTCTGTTCAAAATAACAGCGTGTGATGCGCCTGGTTCAAAGGGTGTTTAGCCCCTCAATATTGTTTCACAGACAAAAGGCAATACCATGGGTAACTTATTCATCTGAAACACAAAAAGATGAAACCTGCGAAATTTTTTTTTACCTTTTTCATAAATCTCACTGACAGCATGATATTAGACGTAGAGTTAGAATCGTCTTTATTGATCCCCAGAAGGAGAAATTCAAGGTGATACAGCAACAGCAATTACAAGAATTACAATCTTATGCTTTGCAAAATAAATAAATAAATTATGAGCCAAATAAATTTACAGTAGTATAATATGTACATGTGCATAATGTATATAAATATGTATCATGTATATGTATACTGTGTATGTGGTACCTGCGAACATGTGCATGAATGGAACTTATGACAGATATATTATGTCCATGTGCATGAAAATGAGACCATGTGGCGGCCCCTGACGCCTGGTACTGTGATTCAGGAGCTGTCTGACTTGGGAAATGAAGGGTTGGTGAGGATTAGAGTTAGGATGGTGTCCATGTGGTCCCTGATGCCTGGAAATGGGTGTCAGACCTAGAGGAACACCCCCTCACCCCTGTCCTTAGGGTGGCACATTAGAGCTGATGCTGTTTGGGTGCTGTGGCGTTATAGAGCCTGATGGCAGATGACACAAAGGAGCCGCACAGGCGCTTTGAGGCTTGTGGCTGGATCAGTCTGTGGCTGAATGAGCTCCTGAGACGCATCAGCTCAGCCCAGAGAGGATGAGAGGGATTGTCCATGATGGCCTAGCCCTTGATTCACCCAAAGTCCACCACCAGCTCCTTGGTTTTCCCTATGTTGAGCTGGAGGTGGTTGCTGTCACACCATTTTATGAAGTTCTCCACTACATCTCTGTACTCCTCCTGCTTGTTGGAGTTTTATTGTCTCTTCCCTGACTTACTCAGCACAGTTGCTACATAGCAGTCTAAGGTGAGCCAATTTGTGTTTCTTAATATTATCTTTTGCTCTTTCTCAATATGCATTCTTGTCTCCTTAATCTCCTCATTGGACGGCAACTTGACTGATGAGAACAAATGGGAAGGCCAAAGATTCACTATAAGAACAGCGCATTACATCCAAGCAATGCTGCAGTCTATTGCTGCATTTCATTAGTGGTTTAACCTGCCTGTGTTTACTTCCCTCAGCACTTGACCTCAGAGGAATCCCCGCCATAATCACAAGTGTCATTCCATTTGTCTTAAAACTCAAGTGAACTTCATGAAATCAGCCCTTCCAGGGTTGAGGGAGTGAGTGAACAATGGTGATCACTCCAGAGGTGTATATTACCCACAGTGCACTGCAGTTTTCTGTTATTTCTGAAGCAATATCGACATCTATGCAAACAATACACAAGTGTGATGTAAACAAACCAACTACAGAGTAACACTTTGACAACAAGAGTCCATTAGTTAACGTTAGTTAATGGAGAAGTAAGTAAGATATTAATTAACAGTAAAAGTGTGCATTCCTTAACATCAGTAAGTTATTGTTATTATGATTAGGTGAATGTTATTTATCAGTTAAGGAAAAGTAGCATTAATCACTAAAATAATAAGCATTTAGTGACTGAACTAATGTCTCTTGAGATGAAACTATCAAATCTTTCCCATAGTACCTTTAAGGGAAGTTTATATTTTTTTATATGTTAGAGTCCACATACTTCTCCATCCTCTAAAATAGGACTTATTTTGAGTAAAGGCTGAGATGAACACTTTCCATGCTCTTCATGTAGAGGCTGTTTCTTTACCCTTGCATGTCCCTTTATGCTCGCCAAGCTTTAATTGGTGGCTCGCATGGCAGCTAACAATTATATGATAACGCAGCCAGTACACATAATTCATAAAAATACTCAAAACAGCTACTCTATTCATACACAAGATGGCGGTATAGGAACTGTTAAAACCTGCTCAGACCTACACTAACTGCGGTGTTGCCAGTTTTGGCGGCCCTCTGGAGCACCACAATGGCGATAGTGCTGCTGGACGGGTAAACAAAGACTGGGCTGGTGTAGGAGGATAATTTGGGGCGATTAAAAAAAGGGGTGGAAACTGTCACCAATCTGGCAATAGTGGCCTTAGTTTGGCTACTGAAGTGTCTCATGCTAGCTAGCATGATGTATACGGACAATAAAAATGGTTTCTGATGATTTCTAATCAAACAAAGGTGCAAACCAGATGGACAGAAACAAAGTGGTGTGACAAACGAGGAAAATGAAGACTTGGAGCGTGCAGCAGCCGAAAATCATTACGAAAACACTAGAGAGGGGACTAGCGGGCAGACAGCAGGTGTACCAAGTAAAAAAGGAAAGGTACAAGCCATACAAGATTAGCATAGGAAATTTCAAGAAAAAATTTATTTGTCCTTTATTTTATTTGTCCTCCACAAATCCAACCATTCGTGTTTATACAAACAAACCCACTCTGGTTTCAAGTGAAGTGCCATTTCAAAACCGCACATCCAAAATTCAGTGAAACTTTTTCACCTGGGAATGAACTTACTGCTTCACTTTGTGAGCAGCAAAACTTCATCCACAGAACAACCTCTACAGCAGAGCGTTTAACTGAGGCGTCTTTTGAGATTGCATTTGGCTAGGGCAAAATAAAAAAAAAAAAAAATGTTCTCAGGCTCAGAAAATAGTAAAATACTGTTTTTTGGCTACAGCAGAAATACTGTTCACATACTTTGACAATAAGCACACAAGTGTACAGCAAATAAAGGGATTACAATTGTCCAATTCAACCATTATCAGGTGGATCAAATCGGTAAAGACGTAAGTGACCAGTTACTCGCTGATCTGTGAGCAGCGCCGTGTTTCAGCATTGCGGTGGATGAAAGCACTGATGTGACAGATGTTCCTCATGTTAGAAGACACTGCAATCAATATTTACAAATTCCACTAAAGCATACATTTCTCTTCCTCTTTGTAATTGGCCATCAGTCCCTCAAATTTGTCATTGTTAACTTAATGACATGCCCACAGTTAGCAAGACATGTTTTGATATACTGGAGAGGTGGCTTGAAGATGTTTTCCTTGGATTTGTTGCAGGTATAAGGCAATTTGCCAACATTTTAAACTGGAACTTAAGTCAAAGGAATGGATCTAAAAAAATGCTTCAAAGAGTCTCTTAAATGATGAAGTGGTATAATTTACCTTGCACTTGACTTTCGGCATTTCAGAGGTGGGAACTTATTTTATTTAGCTGTAGGGCATGTTATTTCTGATTTACCATATAGATAGGACCTACTACTGGGAAAGCAATTTAAATTCCAACCACATTAGAAGATGTCAGCACAAAATATAAACAATAATTTTCTGACTTTTAGCTGACAGGCTGTGTCTCCAGTAATAATTTGACAGCAAATATATATTGGATTTAGGATATAGTATTTAACGCGTGTATTTACTCAAGGACTTTATACAAAGACTGTGTTGCATGTACTGGGGAAGCAGTTAGTGATTTACCAGTAGTGTCACTGCTTATCTTGGCTCACCTGTAAAAAATAAATAAAAAAAAAGAAAAAAAAGAAAAAAGTGTTGAACTCTTAAACCAATAGGCTATGCACGCATGGACACACAGACACAGAGACACACACACGTACACACACACTTATGTATGCATGCACACATGCACGCGCCTGACTTAAGCAGCATGCTGTCTTCCTTACCTTTATCTTAATAGGGTAATTAAATGATGTTAAGTGGTGCAGTCAACTGGTCTTATTACTACAAATTGATAAATCAATTTTGCTGGCGTATTATTTCAATACATAATTAGCTATCACAGCTTTATAGACATTTTGACATGACAATGGATGAGACTTTTATATTTACATGAAAAAGGAGGAGGAAAAAAACAGGTTCACAGCGCTTTCAAATAATTTGATAATAATACTACTACTAAGGTAAGTGACAAAATGATTTTGTTGCTGGCTACTTAACTATACTGTCTTCACAGTTCTGCAAGTTTAATGCTTACAGTAATATCTTCTAGCTTTATTGGAAGAATGCAGGTTACACTTGAAACTCATTTGATGAAAATCTCATCTGTAGTCAGTTCAGTGTTCACAGACTTTTTCTTACAATTATGAAGTAATAACGTGCTTGGAAATTTTGGTCAGTTGTAATCACTATTTCATATTGTTCTAGTTAGTGGTTTTGATTTATTTGACTGAGTGCAAAAGCAAGTACTGTAATTAAGGAATGGAAACTGAAAGGAAAACTAGAAACATCTGTCTCGGCACAGTGGAAACTTTACAGGCCCGTATGCATCTTGCTACTTTATCCCATGTTGATACTCCATCTGTCTGTCTCTCTCTGAGTCCATAGTAGCACAACTTGGCTAAACCAAATTAATGCCAGTGTTGTCCTCTTGGCCCATTTCTCATTGGGACACATACCTTCTCTTTCTGAACTGGCGAGGGTAAGTACCGATCTGTGGTTGCTTTTGTCCATCAAAATTGTAATGTACATTGTGGGACTGGTCACCACATCAGTCCAACACGCCGGCATCTTATTGGTCATCATCTGTTCCAGTCCAAGAAATCTCAAGGTTGTCCCTGGAAGTGGATTCAGGCAGAACTCATCATGTAGGACGATTCACTGCAGTTGACTTTTTGGCATGAGTGCAGCATGAGATGGTTTTGGTGTCACAAATTTTATACTCAAATACTAATCAAGTGCTAGGACTCAGGATGGAAAGTTAAAGTGACCAAAGCAGGATAGGGAGGATATTTTCAAAATAGATTATCTGGGACAGATTGGAGCACATTAGAGTGAGAATTTTTCCATTTTTCCCCCCAGTAATATGTTGGTATTCACAATTTGCTGCCTAAATGTATATTTTCTTTCCTTCAAACATGTTTCATAATAAACCCACATCATCATTTTTTGTAAAACATTCATTACTTACTTAGGTGAGAATTACTGGTGGCTGCAATCCTGTGATTGATTGCAGTCACCAACTTTAAGTAATCAGATTACTGTAATCATATTTACACGTAAGTTGTTGCTCCCATGCCGTGGATAAAAGCGTAGTTAAGTCATGGCATGGCTTCACCCTTGAAATGTCTTAATCGATTTATCCAGAATCCAAGGGCGGAGAATTCAAATTTTCTTTAGCTGCATCTACAAATCCTGGGAGTCACAGACAATCTCTGTGTGCTTTTTATGATTGATGTGCGTGAGGGGGCTTTGGTATACATGAGACACCACTGAGACTGACATTGAACAGATGAGGCAGGACAGAAGTAGAAAATTCATTGGTCTCTCTGCTCACAAGATGCAGCTCTGCATGAAAGTGAAACAGTAACCTTGAAGAAAACTGCTGGACAGAAGAAAACAGCGAGCATTTTGTGCTGCTGCTTGGAACTGTATAATATTAAAAAGGCAGATGAAATATTTAAAAGCTACATAGCTCTTTGTGCATGGAGATAAAACCAATTCATTCGTTGTTACTGGTTTGGACCATGTCCCTCTGGGCTGATATTGCTCACAACGGGGTTTTCTGAGGATTGTGTTACCCTGCATGATGTCATGGCCTACAGCACCCAGCTGTGCAGGTGCAGACCTGTCCTGGCTATGACTTTGTTGTTGATTTACTCCTGATGTTCACAGGGGAGTTTGAGCCCTCAGCGTTAAGCCCACCAGAGCAATGCAATATTTATGGCCATGGTGTCAGAGCTTTGCTTTGAATACACATGGGGGCTATAGGATAATGAACCAGCAGGAAGAAGCTGTTGACTTAAGCAAGTAGGAGTTGGTTAAACATGGAGAAGATATAGCTACAACAAACGAAAGGCCAGGACTGGTGAAACTGGATAGTGTTACGAAAACAATGTGACATAACCCAAAGGGCAAGGTGTACGTGAGCAACGCATGAGTGTGCTCTGTTTTAGAAAATATTCCATCGCTGTCAGATTTGTTTTCCTCAGAATTCTTTTTGTATGAGTTTGGTTGAAAGGAAAACGGTTTCTTGAGCAGGGTGGGGGACAATTTGGGGTGAAAAAAATTACTGGAGTTAATGACTCCAGTAATTCCAATGACTGGAGTGAAGTTTGGTTGTCCTCTGTAACCCAAACGGAAAGAACATGGCACTAATGCTAGCAGGATTACTGGGTCTATTCTGTTAGGACCACAAATACTTGCCTTCTTGGTATTGTAAGCTGATTTGGATGGGAACATCTACAAAACTGTATACTACATGTTAAAATGTATTGTGCAGCGCTACTTTCTATAAAGTGTCAGCTGCAGTATATTCGACTCAGTGAGAGAAAAACTATCCTTTAGCATACATCTTTCAACTTTTATGCCTACTTATGCCTCATTAATATGTAAGCTAAATTGTAGGAGAAAATTATACAGGGGAAATGATGGTACTTTAATTTGTTAGTTATAATGTTAAGTAAATTGTGTTGATAAACTGCACAGTTTGTAGCGTACACACATATTTTGTGTATTTCTGTGTCATTTGGTTTAATTCCCTGTTTGCTTTGTGTTTTTGCGTCCTTTGTCTGACATTAGCATGTGATATGTGTGGATCAAGGGTTGGAAATCACCTTTACTGCCTCAATTTGTTGGTGTTTTACCAGATAATAGATATGATTTATTGGTCATTACATTCACATTTGTCTCTCAACACTCCTTGCTTCTGTACACACTGCTGGCTCTATCGTCTCAGGCTAAGACTTGACTTTTATGGTGACAAGCCAAGTAACAGACACTGAGCTTTTGTCTTTACCCTTCCGATTTAATCTAGCACCTGTTTGCCTATGAAAAGCTTCAAGAAGGGCTCTTTGATATAGGGGGCCGTGTGTGTGTGTGTGTGTGTGTGGAGCATCATGTAAAGATAATCTGATACTAAATGAATACTGTTAAGAAAGGCTTAAGTACATTCTTGTTTTTCTTGATTTAGGCAGCACATTTTGTGATAAACAGTCATTGCTCTGTCTGTCAGCGCTCGTCCAACACTGTAATTATAAAGACACTCAGTGTACACTGGATTTATTTATTTATTTATTTCTTCATTCATTCTGCCTTTTTGATCATAATCCAAACAGCTGTTGTTCTTCCTTAAACATAAAATACATCGCAGGATTTTGGACTCCAAGACAAATTTCCCTGCGCAGACAAATAAAGTTTATCGGATCGTATCATATTACATTTTTTCCAGCAAAAAAAGGCCCTCAGGTGTTAAGAGTAAAAGTTTCACAAACTGGCCACAGGATGACTCAGCAGTTTTGTCAATCGGTGGCAGAGAGCAGCAGATAAAAAGTTATGAATTATGACTTTAAATTCATATTTCAAAATGTTATCACCAATATTTTCATGTGTTTCAGTTTCAGTGTCACCTGTTGAGTTTGTATGTGTGCGTATCGGGATGATAAGAGGAAGAAGGACGGGCCTGAAACACGTGGCAGCAGCGTCACTCAGACCAGCAGGTCTTGACCTGGATCCCAGTTCACCTCGACTGGTGACAAACAGCTGCCAGGGGTCAGATACGGTTCACGTTCAGGGCCAACCAACTTCAAAAAGCCCGAGAAAAAGTTACGATAACGCCGTCCAGGTCACTTTATTAAATTTCGTCCTGGTGTTAATACTGAAGTCAAACCTCTTTGCCTCTCATCTCATCTTTCTCTCTCAGTCTTCATGTTATTTTTGCTTTATTTGATAGTTCACAGTGAAAAAAAAGACAGGAAAGATTTGGGAGAGGAAGAGACGACATGCAACAGAGTTCAGGTCAGATCTGAACCCCAAGACATCCAGTCTTCATCAGCTGAACCACCAGGAAACACGGCTGAGCTTTGACGATATTTAACTGAGAACTGGTGGTGTTGTCTGCATTAAAACACATCGGAGTTCACGTGTAAAACATCATATAATAAGTCGTGAGTCAGCGCAGAGCACGACATCATCCTTCCCGGAGAAAAAATATTTCTGGGCAGATGATGAATTGGTGTGACAGGCCTGGAGTCCCACACGGTCTGAGCCCCAGACGCACAATAAGCTCGTTGTGTGAAGCCGGTCTCGGTCTGACGGGGAAGGGATTCAACATTAGATCTGTTTTCCGACAAACTGATCTAATCTGCCGCGGGGATAGAGCCGTTTGTTGTGTGTTGAGACTGAAACTTCAAACCTTTTCCTCGCTCAGCTGTGACGTGTTAAACAGACCGGCTGGAGAACCTGCTGGTCACAAACTGGCTCAGGTGAACCACAATTTATCTGTAAGCCAGCAGGGATCCAGTCCATATCCTGCACAGGAAGTGACGCGATTTATTTCGAATAAACAGAAGAAGAAGAAGAAGAAGAAGAACTGGGTAGTTTAGCATGAGCAGCGATAACCACCAAAGAAAAGAGAAACTCAAACTCCCATCAACAGGAAATCCAAGCCCCGCCCACAGTGATTGATTGACAGGTGATTGATGGGCAAAAAAACAACACAACAATAACAAAAAATATAAATGATTATCTTGTGGATTATCAGTCTGAGGGAGTGAGAAACAAAAAAATGAGAAGAAAAACAGGAAGAAAAGTGAAATCTTTCTCAACCCTTCTCTCTCTCTCTCTCTCTCTCTTTCTCTCTCTCTCTCTTTTTGGATTCATGTGTTCTGATGCGTCTCTGGAGTTTATTTTTACTCACTCTGCCCTCTTTGGATTTGTTTTCATTTCCCTTATTCTTCCCGTGTTACTACAATTTTTTTCCCCCCCAAATACGCTAAACCGCCGTCCCAGAAGTCTCAGGGGACGGCGGTCAGAAGGTTTTCCCCTCATGTTGGCCCGTCTGCCACCCATGACCAGTGGACTGTACGTCAGCTGACTTCCAGTTTACAGAATGAGAGAAACTCGCACACAAAGCCTCATTCAACAGACAAGAGGGAGAACCAGCTGCAGGATTACAGGCTGAAGTGCGTTATGCTGACAGAATAATGCTCAGAAATGTTTTGAGGCTTCGACATTTGAATTTTTGGAGTGTGTGAAATAAATATGCACTCTTAAACGGCTGTGTGTGTGTGTGTGTGTGTAGAAAAGACTCAGAAAGCTGCATTCAGACGCAATGAGAGATTCATGGTTATAAATAATATGAAGGAGTGATAAATGTGTCGTCTGAATCCATGTAAGGGATTCAAACAGAGAATGTGTGTGTGTGTGTGTGTGAGTGTGTGTGTGTGTGTTTCTGTGGTTGCTCATGTCAGAGAGTTAAACACACATGTCAATTATATTTGTTAGAAAACAGCAACTGTTGACCCTTTGCAATGAAAGTGGATGAATTAGAATATTATGGATGAGATGCTGTGGTCTCCTAAGATGAATGCACAGCTGATAAAATAAATAAATAAATAAATAAATAAATAAATAGTCTGGGTGAAAATCCAGCATTTCAATCAATGATCTGATCAGCCAGTTAAAGAAAGAAAGAAAAGAAATGAAAAAAAGGAAAGAAATGA
>OMKZ01051877.1:7319-17855 GCA_900302535.1 Neoniphon sammara | reverse complement strand
ACCAAATGTTGTGAACGCTACATGTGGTCGACTGTGCAAACATGGTTTCATTCCCACACACAACCTGTAGTTCCTGGCATGGTCTGAACTCCCACCCACACACACACACACACACACATACAGTTTTAGCATCTGATTCAGTCTCACCCGCCCACATGCGTCTGGGTGCTAATCTGGATTTTGTATGATTTTTACATGTTGTTACCAGGGAAACTTCATGTGACTTATTTCCTGACCTTGAGACGCCGTCTGCTTACGTTCAGCTCCACGCTGCATCAGCACTGAGTGATGTAATCCACCGAGGGCTGGACAGCATGTTAAACCTAATACAGTGATGAGAAAACATTGCTTTGTGAATGAAAAGCAATTTCATTCAACTGCCCTCGAATGTATTTGAATGGATGAATGCATCCAGGAATCCCTCAACAGATGTCAAGAGCATTTTTCTACCTGAAAGTGACGTCAATATGAGAAGGATCAGAATAAGGTGCTCAGTAAAACTGTCCCTGCAGGATTTTGCTGCCCTTTTTTTAAAAAAAAAATTATTGTTGCATCCTAAAATGCTTGGTTTCATGACAGCTTTTCTAAAAAATAAAAACGTTGTGAGGTATTTTTTGCAGTGACGTTGTAGGAGCGAGTGAATCACGCCCCTTCCTTGCCAGCGAGGAGAGCAACAGGTGCCGACCAGGCGGGCGGATTGAGAAGTTCAGTTTGCTCATAATTGATATATACGGGACATAGAAAAAGAATTTTATAAAGAAAAGACACTGCTGGACCGCTATGACTGCAGTTACCCTTTATGAGACATGAAGTCAATGTGTTTAGTATGTGATGCACAGCTCAGCCCGAAGTTCACCCGAATCTGTCGGCTTTACCAACTCACCTGACCGCAGTAAAACTCAAACCCTTCAACACTGAGTCACACCAGGAGGCGTAAAGTACGGGGGAAAATGAGCTAATTTAGCAAAGACTGTACTTTCATATTGTGATTATTTTAAAACTTTCAGCATGCAACCCGCCTGCAATTATTCATAACTTGTTTTGCTGACCCATAACTGCCTGAATTCACAGTGAGCCTGCAGGTCGCGCGTCAGTCCACGCATCACTGGTAGAGACTGAAGGTCTGTAGTTTCTGGAAGCTGCTGATAAGTCAGTTTCTTCCTGTAAAACACAAGAAAAACAACACTGGTTTATGTTATTGCTTTTACTTAAATCCACAGAATAGAGGAAAGTTGTTTCACGAGTTAAGAGATAAAGGAACCTGGATGACTTTTAACATCTAAAGGAGGCAGAAAAGGTCATTCATGGTATTTAGAAATTCATGTTCTGCTAAAAAAACAAACAAACAGAAAAAACAGACAAAGTTTATTTTATTTTTATCTTGTCTGGCTAAAAATTGAATTTTTAATTGAATTTAATTGTGTTCATTCTCACCTTTTCTCTTTCATTCATTTTACTTCATCATGTATTGTTCTCATTTTCATTTTTCCAGTAAAGGACTTGGTAACAGTTTTGTCCCAGGTGCTTTGTGAGTAAAATTAGTACTACTGCTTTACATCATCACATCAGAGAGATGAGGAGAGAGCGAGCAGGACAAAGAGCAAGAGTGAGCAAAAAGAACGAGAGCAAGCGAGAGAGAAAACGGGGAGAAAAGAGAGCGACAGACAGAGAGCCGTCTGCAGCAGATGAAGCGTTGCTCGTCCTCGCCGCCGCCTCTCTGCTGCCAGCCAGAGAGAAATCAGTATTTGTCGACCTCTGCTCGCTTTGGCAGGACGCAGACAAACAAACAATAGCATGTTTGTGTCGGAGCTCAGCACGGGGCCTCCCATTGGCTGTGATCTAACCAGACAGCACAGCAAGGGTTTGTGGGACGCACGCCGGCGCTGTGGAGATCCCATCAGCCACCTGGGCGTTCTGGACCGTGACCCAGCCGGGGACAGGAGCAGATCTGAGGCCTGCGGCGTCAGGACCGAGGGACGAGGGATGAACTCTTTCAATCTGGCAACGAAACTGAAAGTCAAAGTGCCGCAGCGGCCCGGCCTGTTGGCTGCAGATCCTTGAAGTTTGATGTCTTCTCTCGCTTTTACCGCATTTCTGCTCTTTTTCTCCACAAACCCACAATGCCTCGGGTAAATGTTGTGATCCCGAGCCACCAGGGCGCATCCTGAAATTTTTACTTATTTTTGGTTTAAAGGAAGAAATACCCTCAGATTCTATTCCACTACAAGAGAAAATGAATCTGTGATGTTTTGTAATTTTTGTTTATTAATGTACTTTGCCTAAACTTAAAGCTGTACTACAGAAATTTTGCATATAAGTAAACATTTGTTACGTTCAGTTTAACTCCAGATGAGTTCACACAGCGATGTTTCAGCCTACCAATTAAACTGCCTGCATTTTGTGTTATTGCAGAAGTGGCCGGTGTCTGTGGCGACATTTAGACGCTGGTGCACAGTTGACCTTTAGTGACACGTTTGACCTCGACCGCACTTCACACTTTCTATTGGAATTGTGAAATTGAAATTATATTATAGATAATTATCTCGTCTGACAGTTCCATGACTCACAAAATTTTTTTTCTTCTGTTTTTCTTTGTACATGAAGATTGAAAGGCATTCTGTGTTTTGAATTTACTGCCACAAGAGGGACATTTCTGCTGTTGGTCTGGGTCACCGCAAAAACCTTCTTCAGTATTTTTCTTCACAGATCAATATTTGGTTGTGATGAGAAATAGTTGTTTTTTTTTTGTTTTTTGCACGTGCCTCTCCCCTGCCTCGAGCTCAAATTGTGTTCTATTGAGCCAGGTGAAAACTTTGAGATATTTTGGAGAGTCAAATGAACAAAACCCAGATATAAAGCTGAAAAATGTCATTATCTGTAAGAGATTATGTTATTGTATTGATCCAAATCCTATTGAGGCTTTATCAAAGAGCTGATATTACTGACAATTAAATATATTTATAGTAACACTTATATACAGTTATAGTTGATATAAGCCCACATTCCTCATATTTTGTCTTTTTCAAACCCTCGTGGTCTCTCACACACTCAGAAGTTTCCACTGATCCTGTAGGTGAAGTCAGTGAAAGTCAGAGGGTTCAGGGCTGAGGGGGGACACTGGGGTCGAGCCCATGAACTGGCACTCTTACTTCCTTAATTTTATGTATTTCCTGTTACAACAGGACGTTTGGGGAGGGATCATTCAGTGGTGAAAACCAACAGGAAAATCATGGAAAGAAACAGATTTATTTAATGGGCTAAGCGGAGGAACAGGACTGTTCAAACATTTGCGAAGGTTTTATTGGTTGAAATTTGTATTTACACCCACTGGGGCAGCTCGAGGTCACCGTTAAAGATATTGTTTTTCAGGAAGTAGAAGTCATGAGAGCTCACTTCATGATGTCTTTAAGCTGAGTCTTTGTACATGTAACAGATCTGTGCTTATCATGTTGCAGGCTCATATGTTGGTGGTTAATTGCAGGCTTGCACACATTGGCTGGCTTCTTTTAGCGGTGTGGATACTTCAGTCCCTTAAATAACAGCAAATAATTAAAAATGAAGCTCATGGTATCATGTGTCTGCCCTCCTGAGAGACTTGGCATACGGCTCCACAGCTCAGTCAGGGTTTGCAAGCTTGCAGCTGCAACATATTTGTTGTTTCACATAGGCAAGATATTGTGCACTGTTAGGCTGGTGGTCTGTTTGCCGTGTGTTGGCTCTGTTTCCTCTGTGCTCTCTGCTGCTTCAGGACTCAAGCAGGGAGCCGTCTTCTTGTTTGGGGTTTTTCTTCTTGCACTCCCCACAGAATTTCTTACATGCTGCTTGGATTAATTTAGGGATCATGCTCAAGTGCAGAGCATTTTCCACCAAATATAACTCCATAATCATTTGTTGCAATGAATGGTCCAAACTCCTTTGATGTGTTTCTGACTGAACAGGCAGAGAAGAGCCATGAACCTGTTACATTCAACTGAGAGAGAGAGAGAGATTTTTCAACCTAGAAACAGTGAGTCTCCCCTGCAATTGCATCCTGTCTTGTCGGTGCATTGCATTCTGGTCTCTTGCGGCCGCAGCATTGCATTCTGGTCTGTGTGCTGCTCCTGTGTGGAGAAATGTCTCTCTGTCCTCTTCTACGATGGATTTCTCCTTGTATGATTGTTGAACGTCGGTGCAAAATGGCGGCTCTAGAAAGAAGCCCTCGCTCTGTGATTGTGAGGGACTGACACCAAAACCTGACGTTTACCGCTGATGGTTTAGATCCATCAGACAGTTTCTGATATCAAACTCCACTGGAGCTGCTGGAAACATCTGGACGTGACGTCACCTCGTCTACGACTGGACAGAAGAAACAGACAAACTGCTGAAAGTCAGAGATGCAAAGTCCATCACCAACAGCAGTTTTTCACACTGTTGAAGTGTTAAAGGCAGTTTTCACCTTTCAGTTTAACATGCAAGCAAACTTGAACCTTTCAGTCTTCTGCTTCTCTAAACATACCAAACACCTGCTGTGTGTTCTCATGAGAGACTCTGTGAACCATCAGCAGAACTTTCTCACTGGCCACAGCAGAGTGTCATTGTGAGAAAAAAACAAACAACAACAACAAAAAAGTGGAAGTGGTCATAAATGGATGTTGTGAAAGCTGAGATGTTGCAGTTGAAAACAGACTAATAGCTCAAATGGCCAAACATGAAGCGAGCGCTCTCTTCTCTTTACAGTCAGCTGACCTGCTGCTCTGGTTGTGTTTGCTGCCTTCATTCAATTTTGTGAATGGGAAAAATGAACAAAGCAAAACTCTGTTTCCAGTGGCACACTATAAAATTATTATGCTCACATGTAAATCCTAAGAAACGTAAATTCAAATACTGTTTCTGGTGATTTGGGTAGAATGAAATATGCAGAGCGCATTGCCAATCGCTGTTTTTAACTGTGTTCAAGTGTTTAGGGTGGAATTCATCTTTAGTGACACTGTAGCTTTGGATGTCTTTTCTTCCAGAAAAATCTTAGATGAAACTTAATAAATTTCTTAATAAATCTGGTAGGTAACATAACAGCTACAACATAAAGATGCAGAAGAATCAGACATAATTGAAAATACAGCAGAAGATCAAGCTGAAGATGCAGCATCTGCAGTGACGGAGCTGCAGGTCGGTGTGGACGTGCATCAGCTGTTTATCAGCTGCAGGCAGAAGAAACACAGTGAACTGAGTCCTGATGTGCACAATGTGCCTTGTTGCATGGAAGATGCATTCAGATAGAGAAATATGTAAAGGGGTACGTACAGGTCACGGACATGTCGACGCATGCAAGACAGACAGAAATATGATAACCTTCTCAGAAATGTGATACCATATACACACAGGTATAATTCACAGAACTATGTAGTGTGAGAGGTGTCAGCCTGTAAAAATATCTCGCTATTTTCAGATTAAACGCTCACTACTTTAATTTTAAGCCCAGTACACCCAGAGCAGACTCCGGCCTGTCTGTGGTTCCTGGAAATAGAGCAGAGTGAGACCTCTGTCGCGGCGGCTCAGCAGTTTGTGCTGTAAACAGCCTGAGGTCAGGTCAGCGCCGCTCCACAGGAAGTTGTGGTTGGGAGGAAGTTGACGTTTCTGTATTTCTAAATGAATCAGTCGCTCCTGTAGCTGCTCCTCTCTGCCTGGCATCAACAGGAAGTGACCTGCACTTCCTGTTGTCATAGACTCTCTCTACCTGTCTGTCTACCTGCTGACCTGTCTGTCTGTCCACTTGTCTGTCAGCTCTGATCCCCAGTGTTAAACAGCCATTCTGTTTTCACATCACATTTGGATAAATATGCTGGATTTTTTATTTTCTAATGAAGCTGATTATGATTCAGCATTTAGAGAGGAAACGTTTCCCTCCTTCTGTTTTTCTGACAGCGCTGTACTCTCAGCGTTGGTTCCAAACTTTTATAAGACACTAAGTATTTTATATAAACACACTGTATGCATTTTTTACACAGCTTTTTTGAATACTTGATTCTGGTTGACCTGTGATCACATACTGACGTCTTATTTCTGAGCAACAGTGCAGTGATTCACATGTCATATCACGCCACATCATCAGGAAGTGACCTACGTTTTGTTTTGATTTCTAATCAAGTTTTGTAGCGCCTACCGCACCCTGACTCCTGCACCCTAACCGATACATTTTGTTCTCCCCCTGCAGCCAAGGTGCATGATGGGATCTTTCCGGCGACCCAGGCCTCGGTTCATGAGCTCTCCGGTCCTGTCGGACCTCGCCCGGTTCCACGCCAGCTCACCGTCCCTGCAGATCTCCAACGCCAGCGTCTGGAACAGGTTGGCTGTAATGCTGAAGTAAAAAAAAAAAAAAAAATCTCCTGTGATATAAAAGTGTTTAGAAAATGCTGCTGATGTGAAATAAGTTGGAAATGTTTAATGGTAAAATCCATCTTGATTCAAATCTGATAATCTGGAATCATTTGTTGATTGATTGTTGTACTTTTTTGGTCTAACTGTTTTCCTTCAACCTACCTCGTCTGCTTTCATGATCATGATCTTGCTGCTGTGGGTTTTACATGTTGGTGGACAATGAAAGTGACAGCAAAGTTAGTTTTCCTGTCTAGAAAAAGTGAGTCACTACCTTTGCAAAATGGTACATTAAGTTACCACAAATGGTACGTCATCAATAACTGTTCTTTTAACAGAGCTAGTTAGTTTTGTGGATGGTTTGGGGGATTTTTCCTTTAAACTGGTTAAGATTGAATGAAATTTTCTTTTGTATTGAAGTTGTATTCAGGGATTCACCTGGTCTGGGAACCTGTCTGAACTCGTCTTAACAAACATGGCAGCCTCTCGGGATTTGGATCCTGCAGTTGTCAGTGTTGTGATTTGGTCTGTTTCCTCACATCACGCTCTGCTCGCCTGTGTGACTCTTGTTTTCCACAGAAACTTCCACTGAGCTCAGCAGTCGAAACCCCAATTTCTAGATCACCAACTTACCAGCAGCCAATAATAGTAATAATAATGATGATGATAATAATCTATAGCACCTTTCACACATAAAATGCAGCTCTAAGTGCTTCACACAACACAGTGGAGTAAAAGAAAAGAGTCAAATAAAAATGAGACAAACAAATTAAAACAAGCAAAGAAATGGTGTTTTAGAATAAGTCAACCATGAACACATTTTTAAAAACAAAAGCATCAAAATTACAAGTCAAAATATGTAACTGAGTAAATGAGTAAAAAGTGCAGCTAATTAATTAAGATGTTTAAAATGATCCAGAACACATCTCAGCCCACAGCAGCCGTCTGTCGAGCTGCAGGCTGAACCTGGTTCAGTTGTTGGAGGTTTCAGATAGACACGCTCTGATGGTTTCTGTGATCCAGTCCAGCTTCTAACTGAGATCTAACCTGTGGCCTCACACTGTGAAGTCGTGTTTTACTCCAGCTGGCTCTGTGTAGACTGTCTGACTCCCTAAGACAGATAGAGCCTTGTTACACAAACAACAGATACTGTCTTTATATATTTAGGACACAATCTCCTCTGCGTGTGTGTGTGTGTGTGTGTGTGTGTGTGTGTGTGTGTGTGTCTATATATTTACTATGTTATGAGTCCAAACATCCCAGCAGGTTTTAAAAAGAAGAAAAGGTGCTCGTCTGTGTTTTCCAGGCCTCAGAGGGAACAGGGTCGTGTTTAAGGTTAAATCTGGGGAAGGGCTTGGATTAGACTAGATTAGACTAGATTAGATTAGATTAGATTAGGTTACATTGTCTTAATGTTGAGGTCAGGGCTAAAGTTGGGCAGGTGGGTCAGGTGTCAGGGGTTTGATCTGGTCACCTGAGGTTTAGCACAGGTGATCCTCCTGCAGGTGCGCCAGTCAACTTTCCTGTTCATTGAAACGGTTCAGAATATTTGAAGCCTGTTTGTGTTCTTCACCTCTGCTGTAGATCCCCTCATGTTTGATACTGATACTTGCTGGTGACGGCTTGCAGGCTGTTTACAGGAAGTGTAAAGATAAAAGCAGCACATCTAGATAAACAGTTACTCCACCTTAGAGAAAACCAGAAGCCTCGACTCGAGAAGCAGAAATGTCAGACTGTGAACTGGAGGAAGAATTTACAGTATGTGAAGAATCGTCATGAATGGACTGAATACACAGATTATTGGCGATGGTGTTGAAATTACTTTTAAGGTTGTGAGGCAGAAGAGAGACAGAGTGCAGTAATGTTTCACATACTCCACCCAGAGAAATGACTTCTTGTTCTTTGAAGAACCACACCGGTCCCATTTTCACTTTTTATTCTAACTTCTCTGTGAAAGTTGACAGCTGCTGCTCATGGGTAATTCCATCATGTGAAAACTTGGCTGGCGTGTACTTTCACTAAAATGACTGTGAATCCATTAATGTCTGCACACTTGAAAGGCACATTCAGACTCAACTCACTGGCTCTTCAGCTTTGTTGTGATTGACAGTAAAGTGGAGGTCAGTGATTGGCTGAAAGTTTCACCACAGAACATGGAAACAGGTTCCTTACACATCAACTAGAAACAAAAGGAAGGGTCACTATTTCACCCAGCATGCACCTAAACTCAGCAGCTCCGTCCAGCTCGGCCGCTTCACTCTCACCTGAGCACTGACAAGTTAACAAGTGAACCACACAAAAACAACACAACACTTTTGGTATCATCTTCAAGTGACTATAGCAGATTAAAACATAATTGTGGTGAATATTCGTGCTGGCCAAGTATTCACAAGATAGGATTCCCTAAGCAGAGCAACTTTCAAGTTTCACAGAGCAGGTTTGCAGGTTTGCAGGTTTTGTACACACTCATGGCGCTGATATTTGTGACGGATACAGTCACAACTGTTGATGAGAAGTGAAAAATAGGACCTGCAAGCTCCTCTTTAGAGCCACTGGTTCTGCAGAACCCTCTGATTTCTTAAGTCAGATCATAGGATTATTATTATTAATTCCTGAGACCTGTTTAATAACAGGTAATGTAAATGTTGACATGATTCATTATAGCACCATAAAGGTCCTTTGTAGGGCCGTTTGAGTGCTGGGGTTGGTTGGTTGTTGTGGTTTTGCTCATAAATATCCACTGATAAGTAAAACATCATCAGCTCCCTCTTGCTCCTTCAGGTCCTTTCAGCTCCAGCAGTAAATCTCCTCTGAGGCTCTCCAGCCTCCGGCTCTGTTTCCTGTTCTCCACAGGAAGTGTCCGGAGCGTTGGGCAGGATGTTTAGTAGGAAGTGGAGGTGGCAGCAAGGCCACTTCCTGTCAGGCAGCTGAGTCAGATAGATGGACCCTGACCCCCCTGCATTACAAATAACTCAAATTAACGTTATTAAGTCATCGCAAATAAACAGCCTGTGTACAGAGGCTCCATGTGATTCTGTGCAGCAGGTCAGATGGATCAGTCTGATCGGTTGTGAAGGGATGTGTCCCGTCTGTCTCTGTAGCTCCGCCTCCTGCAGTCTACTGATCAGACGCTGTTTCCTTGTTTTTAAAAGCTGAGTGTTGGTGAGAACAGGAATCTTCAGTGGAAACTTCAGGTTTTTCTCAGAGAAAACAGAGAAGTGCAGGATTTTCTACACCTACAGATTTGAGGACAGTAGTGGTGTTTCTGTACCAGACTGACCTGGCTGCCGGCCGTTCTCCATGCTTGTCGACCTTGAGAGATTTTGGGGTCGTCGCCCAGAAAATATTAAGACTTAGAGACTTTCTGTGACTTTTCATGTGCAAATTAACAATGAAAATATACTACAGAATCTACATCTTCCAACTCAGTGAGCACAAGTTTGACTCCAACCACCGCTGAAGTAACAATGCAGCCACAGAAGCTACATTATTGATGCAATATGTTTTGTTGGCTCAAAAACAGCAGTGGTTGTGTCAGTTTTTGGTGTTATTATTTAACAAATATAGCAAGCCAGCAGATTATGAAATTTGATCAAAATACTGGGACAAATTGGGTGAATTGACACCACCAAGTTTCTCATAATCACAACCTAGTCATGATATTTACATATATAGAAACCAGAATTCTGCCCACATGGAAACAGAGCCAGTATGATATGGGACCGGCTGACCTTTGACCTGACCTGTGTTCTGTTGTTTTGTCCCTCAGCGTCCAATCAGCTGTGATCAAGGTGTTCCAGGGCGGCGGGCTGCAGGCTAACGAGCTGTACACGCTTAACGAGAGCATCAGGTGACGCCAGCGACCAACAGACATCACAGCACTCTGAATTAATGATGAATAAATATAAAATGTTGTCAGCACTCTGGGACTTCTCCACTTCATGAAGGTCATATAAACTGATCTGATCAAACTAGAACAGGCTGTTGCTTCTGCTTCTCTAGAATTAGCTGTGTGTGTGTGTGTGTGTGTGTGTGTGTGTGTGTGTGTGTGTGTGTGTGTGTGTGTGTGGGAGGGAGAGGATGAGTTCAGGAAGGAAGACTGACAGCCTCCATGTTTCCTCTCCTTCTCTGTGTCCTTGCAGGTGGCTCCTGAAGACTGAAATGGGCTCCTTCATCACCGACTAC
>OMKZ01051871.1:0-19699 GCA_900302535.1 Neoniphon sammara | reverse complement strand
TATCAGAAAAGGTACAGACAAACTGCTGCCTTCATGATTACAGCACGATGAGTGAGCAGTTGGGGGTTTGGCGTCTTGCTCAAGGGCACTTAAACAGGCAAAACGTCTGTTACTCCCCGCACGTTAGCTATTACAGGGTCCCCAAACACACACACACACACACACACACACACACACACAAACACAAACACACACAGAAACACACACAGTCTACCTCAAAACCTCCACATTCCCCCTCCCCCTCCTCCTTGCCCCCGAGAGTGCAGTACAGTAGCTTAAAATAAAAACGCGCAACGGTGTTTGTCCTAGGACTGTGCATGTCTTTCTGCGGGACAGACACACACACACACACACACACACACCGTCTGACAGAGGCTGCCTACGTGACTCACACTGCAGTCACACTGCTGGTGGAGGAGGGTGATGGAGGGATAGAGGAGTCAGGGCAGATGATTTGAATATAAAGGTTTTTTTTTTCCCATCTACTTTCTTTCTAGTTCCAGCCCAGGATGCATCGCTCAGGAATCTGTCTGAAGTGCCTCTCTCTTGAAAAATGCTGCAGCCTTTTGCCACTTTGGAAATCGCAGTAATAAAATTGATATAAATGCTTAGTTGAATGTGGAGGCAGAGAGAGAGAGAGAGAGAGAGAGAGAGAGAGAGAGAGAGAGCAGCAGCAATGTGGTGGCATGAAGTTAAAGTTAAAAACAATGTTCCTGATCAGCATTTTACAGCCGGTACACATTCTGTTTAGCTCAAATTGTGATGTAGTGGTAATGAGTTTTGCACTTATGCTTTGGCCATCGTTTTATCGTGTCAATAAAGTGCCTTCAACTGAAAAAATGAAATAGAGAGAGAGAGAGAGAGAGAGAGAGAGAGAGAGAGAGAGAGACCCTTACACCTTTGCATGTTTTGCATAAAGCAACTCTACACAATTAACACCAGAACCAATAAGACCTGACTGTATTGAGTACAGTTTGTTCTGTTTTGTTTTGTTTTTTCCCTTTTCTACTCTACATGTGCTGTTTCTATTGAAAAGCCGTGATGTGGGATGTGACTAGGATGTGACAGTGCAGACAGGGGCAATGCTAGCCACAAGCAACAGAGAGAGAGAGAGAGAGAGAGAGAGAGTGTCACTATGGGTAACACATGAGGGAAACAAACACCACCAACCCCAACACACACACACACACACACACACACCCTGAGGTTCTGCATGATGTTATTGGAGGGCCAAACAAGCGGATGTGCTAACAGTCACATCATGAGCGTTCAGCAAAGCGAGGCTCCTCATGTGAGACAGACTGACTGCAAAAAAAGAAAAAGTCCAAAACACGTCTGACCTTTAGTTTAGATGGATCTTTTACTCCTGTAGTGCAGTGCAGGATCTTAAAATCAAAGCAAACATAAGTAACGTCGCTTATTTCCGATGCAGTTTCAGTGTTTTTTTGTTTTTTTCTTGATACCAGTGGTGTGATCTCTCTCTCTCTGCTTTGTTTTAAGATGTTTCTAGAAAATACCTCAACCAAATGAACCTGTATTGGAAACCAGAGAAATAAATGCAACTGTTCACTCTTTTTCAGGGGGGAAAAAAAGACGAAAAATTGACACTGAAAAAATCTAGTACCGGGGTTTTTGGTTTTCTGGAAAAATTCTGCCAGTGGGGAGAAATAAAACTTCCAATGCAGTTTCGCCTGTTTCAGGAATTTTCTAGAAACAAATTACATTATCGTGAATTTAGGCATATATCTCTACTAATAAAAAGATAATATCACTCCATTGAAAAATACTCTTGAAGTTTATTTGTATCAAAAAAGTGAATAATATCCCAGTATGAGGGTTTTTTCCAGTGAGATTTCTAAGAGTCAATATTGGACTCGATGGCTTGTTAAGATGGATTTGTTTTCAGCGCAGCCTCTTCTCATGTCTCATGCTGATATATTGTTGTTATGTAACAGCCAACTGATTACACACAGAGTGTACTCCATTCATTTTAACATGGAACAATGAGCACGTTTTCTAATTTACAACGTATTTCTACATCATTGGTGAACCAGAGACATTTATTTCGTGCTGTATTCAGCCTGTACTGATATGAGTCATGGTGACTTTTACATATTTGACTGGAAAATGGTTAAAACTAAGCATATTGTTAGCAAACACCAAGCTAGCTTGTCTGTACCTCAGGGATTGAGTCTAGTCGGTGTTAATCAGAGATTACAGATTACAGAGTAGGTGTGACTCATCCTTGTGCCCGTCCACCGATCACTGTTCAGTCTTCACGTTCTCCCTCACTGGTACTGATCCATCGTTAGTGCCCCTTTAACTTTTCCTGCAGCTAATTGGCTCCTGATCTTGATTGCTATATCTGTCAGTTGAGTGTGTGTGTGTGTGTGTGTGTGTGTGTGTGTGTGATAGCTGAAGCATGCAGTGCTGCATCTGCACCCTGACTGGTCACATCAGCATCAAACGCTGCAGAAGGCTTCACAGCCCTGGGCGTAGGCTGAGAAACAAACACACACACACACTGGAGACACACACTGCTCCATTCGAACTCCCTGCAGGCTGAAACACATGGGACACCGTGAAAGAGTGATGATATTCTCCCTCAAGGCCACTAATCAAGTGATAATTCCTCCACGCAGCGGCCGGACCGAAGGTGTTGTGTTCGGCGCGTTGGCCTGACGGAAAGCTGCGACTTCCTGTGGACGGAGAGTCGAGGAAACAAGAGACTGCGGAGGAGGAGAGGGAGGGAGTGGAGAGGACAGACGGATGAGAGCGGAGCAGACATCAAAAGGAGGGCGAAGTTACAATTAGGAAAATTAATGAGCGGGCCAAGGGAGGAGAGAGGCAGATTATAATCTCACATGCTCTTCATGACTTCTAGGATCTTTGAAAGTTGTTTAATATGTGTTTATTTTATAATATTTTGTTTTGCTGGTCATATAATGTCCATTTCGTGTTGCATCATGGCCCAGGACAAACGAAGTTTCGGGGGGGTGGGAGGATGGAGAGCTTTAGGGAGGAGAGAGTGACATCATCCTCCTCCTCCTCCTCCTCCTCTTCCCTCGGCTCTGATTCCTCTGCTGTGTCAGGATGGTGGGTGGCGGTTGCCGCGCCAACCGCGTTAATACGGATCCCACCAGAGTTCTGGGCAAGATCCGCCCACAAGCTCTGTGATTGGTCCTAAAATCCGTTTGCTTGTTCCCCATTTGCTAAAACAGGCTTGACAGGAGGCCTCACCCAACCATTACCCTAACCAAGTGGGCGTGTCCTGCCCAGAACTCCAGTGGGATTCATAATAACTCACGCCAACCCTGCCCCTCGCCATCATACAGACCATAATAAAACCCCAGCCTGTGTGGTACGTAAACACACACCTCAGAGACACACACACACACACACACACACACACACACACTCGCATGTCTTATGGCATTAGTGAGTATTGCTGAGCTGTGCAGGCTGGTCTGTGGACCTGAGCGACCCAAAATGACAGGACTGCCACTCTAAAAAAACATGACACCTTTTTGAAAATGGGAAACCTAGTATAGTCAAACAAATCTTGAGATACAGTCGTCCACGGGAGAAAAAAGGTTACAAACTTTGCTTTCTAACAGGTTTTATTTAGCATTTAGCTTGGCTACGTTAAGCTAGCTACAAGTTTCTGAACTTCTCTCTGTGGTGCTCTGCGGAAGTTTACAAGTGTTTGGGCTGTACTGCGGCTGTCGTAAAAAGTAGGTCCAAACACAGAAATGAACCGCTGCTGTTCAATCATTAATACATAAGTCAGACAAACAAGGAAAAATATAATATTTTTTTGAGAGGCTGAAAACGAGCGGCCTGTTGGTTTCTTGTCACTGAAGCCAGCAGTGAGGTTGTTCTATGTCTGATTAGATGTGAATGAAGCTTGGGAGGAAAAATGCAGCAGAATGTAGGGGGAGACAAAAAACACACGAGTTTAATTCTAACTCAGCTAAAGCTCGCCCTCCGTGTCTGGTTCAACACGCAGACTGAGCCTCGTCCTGAGCTCAGACACGTCTGAATGGAGATTTCTGTCAAGGGCAGCTGTATTTTTTTTATGGCTTAATTTCTGTCGAGGGAACTGGTGTCAGATATTAAAGCCACGCGGACGTCTGGGACAAATAGCTGTCAGTCAAAAATAGAAACTGCTGTTAAATCCATTAAGTGGAGCTGAGGATTTCACTTGACTCACTTGAAACTGTCCATCACATTAGTGACCTCTGTGTGTGAGGAAGTGTGTTCAGGGGGGTGGTGATGCTGAGAGGAGAGGAGAGGAGAGGAGGGAAAGAAAGACAAAATGAGAGGAGAGGCAAAGAGAGGAGAGAGTAGAAGAGAAAAGCAGAAGAGAGAAAGGAGAAGAAATAAAGAGGACAGCGGGAAAGGAGAGGGGAAACGTGAAGGGATGAGAGGAAAGGAGGAGAAAAGGAGTTGGAAGAAGGAGAAAGAAAAAAGCAGGGAGGAGGGAGGAACCCACCCGGGGACTCCCAGCAGGCTCGGCGCTCTGCGTCTCCCTCTTCCTCTGCTCCTGAGCGATGACGTCTTTCAGATACTCGTTTACCTGCATGGAGGAGCAAAAAAAACAAACAAAAAAAACAGATCCTGTGATTATAAAACTGCGATGCCAGCAGCAGGACATTTACATACAGGCAGAACAATAAATACATTTCATAATACGCCGACAACAAAACAGAAACAGATGATGAATAAAAATCACTGCATCTCCAAGTCCTCCTGCTCTCATGCATGCAAACATTATTTCAAATTTCATATTAATTGGAAAGCTCCTGTAAAAAAATATTTTTTCTGTGTGTCACAGATAAATCAGGGCTGCACAAATAAGTAATTTTAGTATTTTTTAATTTTCTGCAATTTTAGCTTTTAAAATGAATAATAGTGGAATATTAGCATATCAGCAACACAAAGATATTTAATTTACCTTTGGGCTGCTTGGCTATGTATGTAATAATAATTACTATTATTTTTCTAGATATTGTGACTACAATTATCCATGATGTTTATTAGTCTTCATGATTTGAGAAACAACATTATTTTGTGTTTTGTTGTGTCAGCATGCAGTTATTTTGTCCTCCACTGAGGACCATGATTGAAAATGTAAAAAGTAACCATTAAAAATAACCATTCATTTTTATTATGTGCTTTCCACAAATCAAATCAAACTGGACTGAATCAATCTGAATCAAATCAAATCCTGCACTTCTGGCAATTTGCATCAGCGCCTTCATTTGTTTATGACTAATGACAGCAGATATTCTGGGCTAAAACCAGAATCGTCTGTAAAGCTGCAGACAGTTGGAGCTTCTGAACACAAGAGGACTCCTATAGAGAGCCATATGTCCGGCCACAAGGACCAAACACACCACAATTCCTGTGAGGGAGTGTGTGTGTGTGTGTGTGTGCGCGCGTGTGTGTGTGTCAAGCTCAGAGCTGGCATCAGCCCAGTGTTCCTTCCAGAAGAATGTAAACAGACTGGGCCTGTGGTACTGTATGGAGGGGGCGGGGCCAAACGCTTGACACTGGCACACAGGGTGGAGCAATACAACTTCTCCACATACACACACCCACACACACACACACACACACACACGCACATACACACACACACACATGCCACAGCCAGCTGCCCATGAAGCGCAGGGTTGGACAGCCACTTGTACTTCATGTCCTCCATATAACTCTATGTAACGAGAGGTACAACTTTATATGAAATGCTATTTAACTGATTCATTTAATTGTTCAAGAATGTTTGTTGGTAAAGTGATTCTCTGTTTCGAGGTAATAATTTTATCCCAGAGTTTTCCTGTGGCTGAACAGGTGAGGTGGGTCGCCCTGTCATGAAGATCTGCCTGCTCTGTAAGATGTTTATCAGTGTGAGTGTCTGTGCAGAGTCACACTGTCCCACGATGGTTTTACAAGCTCTTCCAGCCTCGCAAGAATTAAATTCTAGGCAAAACATTGAATACATAGAACTTCTTGGCACGGCAATATAAAAACATGACACTCTACTGTTAGTAGAATATAGTGCAGTGGCGTCATGTGACTTCAGTCATCTCACTTTTCCTGTTCCCTCATTGTTTGCCATATACTTGCACATATTGAAAGCGCCGGCCATACATGACGCATGCTAACCCACAGCACGCCTAGTATCAATAACAGTCTGTTATAATGGCTTTAAAGGCCCTTCACAATAATGGAACGCAGATCATCTGGCCTGGAGGAAGTTTCTCTCTGTGGGAAGTGAGTTAACCTGCATGTGTCATACTGTATAGTATCACCAGGGTTTAGAGACAAAAGGATCTACATGCGGTATATCTGTTGGTATTCAGATCGGAATTTCAAACTACTGCACACCTGCCGTGTTTAGTCAGGCTGAATCGAACCCTGATGCATTTAACCCCAAAGTGCGGTTCGTTTGGATTGGTGAGGGTGCCCTAATCCAGCCCTGGTGCACGCCAAATATTCAAAGCTGCTTGAAAGAGGTGGTCTCGGATTGGTTCAAAACAAACTCTGGAGCGGTTCATTTGAAGTGAGAACCTCACTAACGCGTCATTTGCATTAACGGAAATGCCTACTGCCAAGGCGCTGCAGTAGCCAACGTCAAAATAAGTTACAGCTAATTTCATGGGATCAGCAGAGGATAATGTAGTTGTAGTAATGAGTAGATAATAGTAGGCATATGATGAAGAATAGGAGCATAGCCTTCTGTATATCATGACACTGTTGTATTATCTCCTGCCTTCGACATCGGGCTCTGATGGTAGCATACCTTCTTTGGAATCCACGACAGACCTTTAATCTTCACCGGCTGGAGTCAGATCGGTCTCTCACGTTCTGTTTCATTATTCCTCCTTTGGATAAGTAGGATGGCTGACATAAACGTTACGTTCCTTGGCTGAACCGAGTCTTTTCTCTTTACATGCTTTCTTCTCTGACCAATAAGAAGCAAGGACAGGACGGCACTTTGGTTTACATATGGTGGTCTGCTTTTGTTTGATCTGTGTGAAAGCCAATGGAACCAAATGAAAAAAGTAACAATGTATCAAATGACTTTTTAGTCCGGGCCATGCAAACGGACTATTAGGTTTAAAAGTGACCTAAAACAACCTCGCCTACCCACCTAGACAAAGTGTGCGCAATACTGCCGAAGTGCCTCTAGTCCCAGGCTCAGGCTACATGATTTTAGCTCTGATTTTCCAGTCCCAGACAAACTTTTGAGATCTGGGACAAAAACCCTCGGTCGGAGCCAAACTGCTGCTTGTGCCTGTCACCGACACTCGTTCTGTCTGAGCAGTTCAAAGATGCGTCCTGACCCAGTACAGGAGCTGTCCTAAACTGGGCTGGCATCAGCGTATTCTTGATAAAACTTCATGTTTCTTCTTCTTCTCTGCAAAAATGAATGCACATCCTCCTTGAATAGCATGCTGCTCCTCCTTGTTTATGGCCATATTGGCAAAATCACAGCCACCTCTAGCGTGTTTTAGCTTGTCGCACGCGGTTTCGTGAGAATCGATTTCAGACGTCGGTCATCTCCTCCTTGGTGAGAGATCTTGTAATTTGTGCACCTTGTAAATACTTTATGAGGCTCTTTGCAGCATCACATTGAGTTAGATGGTAAAGCTGAAGTTAACCATTCCAGAGATGCTTCCAATCCCAAATGAGTCCATTTAGCTGGTTGCATCTTATCACATTAATGACGTTTGGACTTTAATCATTTTAAAATGAAAACCCTCATGTATTCCAGCACTGACATGTGATAATGTGATATAACATCACTAGCAGTTGCATGCAATGTCCTCAGTTTGCCTCTGGTCAAGTTGACAAAAACACCCATGTGTCCAATAAGTAAAACAATAAACCATGTGCTCAGTCATACACGCTCACATTTACCCTCACATTACCCACCTTGTTGATCCAGGTGGTGACGGCGTCTTCGGTATCGTACGGTGTCTCCACCTCGGGGTCGTACGGGGAATACTGGCGAATGCAGGCCATCACCTTCTCCACGCTCACCGTCTCCACCGTGTACGCCATCATCAGTGTGTCGATCATGGCCAGATGGGCACTCTGAGAGAAAAAAAAGAAAAAACAGAGAGGAAGAATTACAGAGTGAAGACTGGTCACTTTGAAGAGGTTAAAAGGAAAAATCGGCAGATGTTCTTTGGTGGCTCCCACACACGCTCCCTTTCTCCTTTCATTTACATTTTATATTTTGGGTTCTTTAGCTGATGCTCTTCTCCAAAGCGATTAATAGTGAGTTCAACAGTAAAATAAGCTTAATTTCCTGAATCAGAAACCTGACAAACAATAGTAAGAAATGCAAAGGTCTAGGCACCCTGACCCCAGACGTGACTCACATTGCTAAAGTAAAGATCTATTATAGAAAACAGCTGGAGGAAGAAATACGATTAATGAAGAAAAGATGGAATTTTTGTTTCCTTGACAACAACGTGCTGCATTTATGTCGGAAACTTGTATCTACAGAGAGAGATCACTCCAGTTTGCTCTGGAAGTAAATGAATCTGTGACCTTGATGGTGTTTTCATCTCAGTAACAGACTGAGCTCTGTAGGACCACAGGAAAGTCCGATGCTCTAACAGCATCAAAACAAGATAACAGAGACGCGCAGAAAATGGCAAACACTGCATCTGAGCGACTGCAGACGAAGCCATTTTTGCGAAGGCTTGTCAAGTCCACTGAGACCTGCAAGCTGACAGGAACAAACCAATGAGAAGGAGCCAAGCAAGGCTGCAAAAACCTCCATCTCAGCAGGTGAACCCATGTACTGAGTCTTAAAACTCATTGATAATGGCACAAATGTGTGTTTTTCGAATTTAGTGATGAATTGAAAGTGGCGCCTTCTGTCATCAAAGTCTGTGATGAGGTGAGCAGCCCGCCAAAACACGTCTAATTTGATGAGGCACTTTGTCGAATATTGAGTCCGGAAATCTGTTTTCCTTAAAATCATTTGTAGCAGATCAGTCCACTAAAAGAAAATCAGGTCTTTCAAGACAAACAATTTGCTTAGGAAAGTTTTTTTTTCTTTCTCAAAGCCTTTATTAATTCCATGGAAAGTCTATTGAGGACAAATGCTCTTTTCTTCACATTCATACAGTTTACACACATTTACACAACCACAGTCTTCATCTTGTGGCCACTGACTAACTACATTTGGAATTCACTGCCTTGCTCAAAGGCACCAGGGGAGAGCGTAACTTAACTACTGTCGTACTGTTTCTCTTTTTTTCCATTGTACACTGCGTCATTATTATCTTCCTAGACAATTTTATAATTTTGTAACTAAAGCAGCTTGTGTGAAACACTTGAGTCCCAGACCTATTTCTATTACAATAATGTATATTGCAATGCTGGAATATTTAATTCTATCTCACACATATACAAAAAGACTGCAGGTAATGTAAACGACTCACAGACACTAATGAACCAGCAACAATTCAAAATGGGACTCTCCTTTAAGACTCAGTACAAATCCAGATGATGGGCATGTCTGTCAGCGCACCGGGTCATGTGGAGGGAGTGAGCAACAAGGCGCTGAACAGAGAGTGATTTATGGGATTGGAATTGAACCGTGGACTCCAAATCCAAATCCTTCTCCACTGTATTTCTGAAACTGTCTCCAGTCGGCCGTTCCCTCGTGGCTGTTGCCCTGGAAACCACTACCTCCATCCCTGGCTGCACGACCCAGTTTGCTCACAGCAACGGACTGCTTGCAGGAAGCCTGAGTAAGATGTCTCCCTGACATCACAAACCAATTAACTGAACTGGTGTCCATTATATGCTCATCATTATTATTATATGAAGGGTTCTGTTCCCCAGTGGGACAAATGTATATCCAATTTAGAAAAATAAATGAACAAGACAATATTTTTTCTTCTCAAGTGCAGAAATGTACATTGAAGGAACCCTGTAAAGCAAAATAGTCACTGTTAACATTAGATGTAATTACAGGCAGTCATTTACATCCTAATGTACTTTTAGGTTATATTCTACCCACTGAGATTAGTTATATTAATTGATGAATTATATCACACTTGATCAGTCTGTGTCTTCTGATCTGCTCGCCAGTGGTTCATTAAGTAGAAGTGAGACAATTTTGTTAACCCGCAACAAAAGTACCTTACTTTCCTGTAAATAGTTCTTTGTTTGATTCAATTCTGTGCTATGAATCATTTTAGTACAACTGCAGCCACTGGAGAAGCCCTACTTTTTGCCTCATGTTGCATAACTGCTTCTGCACCCCTGCACTTTGGCTGTGTTCCCAAGAGGAACTAATTGGAAATATTAAGTTTTGTTCTCTTTTCCGCCTCTCAGAGTTACAAGTTAAAATGTGGTAACCAGTTTAATGCCGCAATATACTGGAAACTAGATTAAAAAGAGAATCATCTTTGGCACTAATGTAAAATAAATGAAAAATACAATACAACACCGTGGGTACTAGGCCTTCTGTTGGTCTTCTTTTTTGTAATGATAATTTTTTTTCATGATACTCTTCTTAAATATTTAGATTTTGAGCCTCGGCTGATGAAAATGATTGATCACTGAAATGAGATCATCACAAGTGAAACATTTACGATCCCATTTCTGTCTCTTCTGGGATAAACATCATCGTATTAAGTGAAACCAGTCTTCCATCTTTCATAAATTTCTTAACTGTGAAGGAACATGTGATACTTCACACTTGTTGATGGGAATCCATTTACAACTCCAGCATGTGGGAGGCACTTTCCTAGAAACTCACTTTCATCACCAACTGAAACAACTGTTGGGTTTAAGTGAGAAACGCTCTTCCCCTGACACAGGCACTTCACCGCCAGCCATCTTCCCTGGATAAGTGAAGGTTCATGTTTGTGTGTGTGTGTGTGTGTGTGCATATGTGTATAATGGAAGAGGATCACTTGGGTTTCCAGAGGGTGGTGCAGGATGGCCAAGTGGTTCAACAGGTTTGATCTGAGTTAGTGGTTCAGCAGGTCAACAGAAGTTCATTAATTTCTGCAGAGCTGAGCGACCAAGAAACCGTGGCAATGTGTGGTCAACAAACTTGTTGGCTTTTTCAAACGTTGGGTATGTGCTTTTGGAATGATACTCTTCTTAAATACACCATACTTACTGGTCAAAAAGCTTGTTGGCTATAGTTGAACAGCCAATCAAATTTCTGCATCGCACTCAGTACATTTGCATGCACAGTAATCAGGTTATTCACCCTCGGACGGAAGTTCCCCGATTTCTCAACTGCCGTGTAAACGAGAATGCCATTTTCAGCAACTGGGGTAAGGAATGAAGGAAAATCGGCGTAATCAAGCAGGATTCCTACTGGAGAAACCCGATTACTGGGTCATGTAAACCCTTTCCTTGATTTATGACCGGCTTTTTACAAGTGCGCATGTGCAAAAGAACAGAACTGACCTGATTAATATGATAAACACACACTGTAAAACACGCAGGAGAGTGCAACAATATGGTGATTTTCAGTAATTGGTGTAAGGTAACATAACCAGGTTACTCTCAATAATCAGGTCTCTTGTGTGCATACTTGGTGTTTCCTACGGATGCAATTTCATATCATGAACGAAAATTCATTGATTAGAGCCACTCAAACCTTGTCAGTTCTCCACAGTTTTCATTTTTGATAGGCTACAGGCTGCAACGTCTCAAAATGATGCTTGGAGAGCAGCTGCATCCAATATTGAGGTCAATGGTCAGCTCTGAATTACTCAATTACTTGGCATGAATAAATGTTTATGCAAATATAGGATTTGCATAAATACATGCTTTATTTTTCCAAGTCAAAACTTGGACCTGTATACCACTACATGGAATCAGAGCCAAGCTGCTCACAGTGTGAACACACAGTTTGAGCAAGAAACCGAATCCCTCACCTGCTCAATTGCTGTAAGTTGTTCTAGATTGGAATGACAGTTACATGCTGAAAATGTAAATTTAAAATGATTAACTCAAACCAGAAACACTGTCTTTACTGAGTCATAATGACATGTATAAGTACAGCCTGTGGAAACCTTGTAATCTGTGTATTTTAACTCTTGGCTCCGTTCTTAAGCTCTTTCTATGAGTCTATACTGCCCTGTACATTCACTGCACTCCCAGAAACAGACTCCCAAATATTTATACTTGTGCTTGAGCGTTTCCATGAGCTAACCCGATTAATCAGCCATAAACTAAGAGTGGCCTGTCGACGATCCACAGTGATGCAACTTACCACAGTCTGGCTGCAGGAGCCCGCCGAGGGACAAAAAATATCACTGCAGGGTTTTGTGGTGGGAGTGATGCTGGAGGGCTGTTTTACAGAGCTCTCTCACTGACATGCAACTCTTCGTGTTAAGCCAGAAATGACTGAGCCTGTGTAGCTCAGCGGGGTGTGCATGGCACCAACAAGTCCTGAGTTTAAAGGGCTAGAATCCTTCTGGGACCATCCATACTGAAAATGCATGCGCTCTTTTAGGTACTTCCTGTGTCGTTCTGTCTTTGAGAAACAAAAGAGAAGCAAAACTATTGTTTCCTGAATTGCATTCTACTCAAGTCAAAAGTCAAGTCAAAAATTCCTCGCTGGCAGGCTGTAATTATGAGCTCTTATATGTTCAACGGGTCCAGCTTAGAAAAACCAGGGAAGCAGGTATTCAGATGGATTTAAGGTCATATCATGCTGTTTCAAGTGAATTGTTCCTTGTAGGAGGTCAGAATTTCTGACTTTCTAACATCTCTGACATGCAGCATTTTATTAAGTTCACCATTCAAACTGAACCGTCTGTTCAAGGAGGGTTTCAATGCGTCTTTGTCAGATACCGACTGAAATATTTCACACTGATTTGCCATTTAAAAGACCCGTTATATCACTGTGTAGGCTAAACTCAAGCTACATAAGGTTTTAAAGTGAAGGTTTTGTTGCTGTCTATGTCCTAGCTTAGAACATATGGACTAATGTATTTACTGCTTGGTTGTGGTTGTTTTTTTTTTAATCAATAAAGACATATTTTTTGTAGCATCAATCAGCCTTCAAGAGAAGCTGAATTTGTTGTGTGACACAGCATTAGCACACTACATAATTTCCACTGCCTCTGATTTGGCAACCAGCAGCAAAGCAACAGCATTTAATAACACACTGGCGAGGTGTTTCCTACTGCCCTTCATTTAGCCTGTCCAAACACTGCCATAATAACACACTGGCAATAACACATTAGCCCTACACACACACACACACACACACACACACACACACACACACACACACACACACACACACACACACACACACATTACATTATCAGGCAGTGCACTAAAGTGAAAAATGACCCTCTCTTTCCACAGCAAAATAATCAGCTCTGGACAAGACTTATCTGAAAAGGACAAGGGCCCAGCAATATTGATTTGGATCTGCTGTGGTCTGCTGAGGCAAAATGACAAACAGGAGGACTCCTCATATTCAGACCTGTGGTCTCTAATCATAATGGCTGACACCAGGGCAGAGTGAAGGAGGAGGGGGGGGAGGCTGCTGTAGGGCCACACGCTATTTCCAGTGTTAGGAGTTTATGTTCCACTACAACTACCCCATATGTCAAAAGAAAAAAAAAACTGTTCAACAGTGTGATGTGGATTATCTTTATGAACGGACAAAACTATTTCTTTCAGCACATAAAAGTAGGTGAAAATGATATGCCGTCAAGTGTATTTTGTTCAGTTTGAATATATTTTAATAATATATTTGAGGACACATAGGCCAGGAATTCAACGCAGCACCGGTTTGTTCTTTAGGAGGCTGTCTGAGATGCCTTTCCCTCGAATAATTAATGAACTAGCCAAATAAATGCATAACCTCTTGCAGTTTGAACATTGCCATAGACTCTGATTTTAAATAGTTTGACTTCTTATTGATTAACTGTGAAGCCTTGAGCTTGTAAACGGCCGCACACTGAGTCAAACAGCCTGACAGAAACAGCCTGGTGTCTGTGGGTTCAGGTTGTAGGACTCTGTTTGACCCCTGAGACCAGAAGGCATGAATGTTAGAGCGGCACTCCGGCTGTTCTCTTGTCCTTCAGTGTTGACTCAGTGAAGAGACTTGGCTGCTGTTGACCAGCGACGCACAAGTCACCTTGATTACAGCAGTTTGAGCTAATGCGCAAATAAACAAAGGTTCAAGCACCATGGGGTTTAAATGTAAACACTGAGTGGAGGCGCTGATATCCAATATTTTGTGTGAATATACATATATCTTCACAAAACTTCAAAAAGGGACAAACCACTGAAACATTTAGAGCATGGCACACAAAAACTCCCCAATAATGCTAATACTTACACCAATACTAATGCCAAACCTAATACTAATGCTATTACTAAGACATCCTGTTTGTGTGGAATCCATTCAAAACCAATGCTTTAGTCTGGCCCCAGTATAAATCAGCTTGATGCAACAAAACAGACTCAACAGTTTGAACGGATGTGGAAAATCCTGTTCCTCAAAAGGCTCCACTTCAAAGTTCACGAAGCACAAACAGATATACTGTACTGAGACTAAATTAGTGCTGAATGAATGCAACCCACAGGCAAATGGACAGCATGGGTCACCTGATCATGTGTAAATGCCAGATGAAAGCTGGAGGGAGGAGGAAGGAAAGGCCCGAGCAGCTGGATGGATGAGGAGGAGGGTGGGGGAGAGACTGATGGAGGACAGATGAAGGATGGGAGCGAGAGAGGAGGAGGTGTTTGCTTCACTGCCCCAAGTAAAGGTTAGCGTTCCTCATTAGAACGGGCTCGTCTGTCAACTACGATAAGACTGCCTCCTCTCTGAAAATGCCATGACGTCCTGTCTTTTAACCTTTATGTGCTGCAGGAAGCTTCGCGGCGCGCATATGCTTTCTTTCGCCATCGCTCCGCCTCACATTCATACGGCTGCTCGCATCCATAACCGAATGCCGCCCCGTGCTACCTCAGCCTTTTACTGCTGTCCGCCGAGCAGCTTCAGAGGTACATCTGGGGATTAAATGCCTTGCTCGAAGGCATTTAGACAGCCATTCGTGACACATGCACTCACACAGACACACACACACACACTTTCTGCTTTCTCATCTAAGCTGATTGTGTCTATAAATCCTGCATTGATTTCTCAGGAGCTAAGAAGATGTTCCTTCATGGTCAATATCCTGTTTTTATTGCTTCGCTACATCACTGGCACTCTCTTATTTCCACACGGAAGAAAACACAAGCTCTGTTTATCTCCAATACGCCTCCTTTGCTGAAACGGAGAGAAGAAAATCCACCGTTGAAGCCCGATTTAGCAGAGCACAAAAGATGTGCAAATATGAACCGCGCCGACTTACAAAAGACTGCGGGTCACGTACTTCACCTCGCCGCTGAGTCTTTGTTGTAATTGAACCGGAATCTGTATTGTCAGAGCGGTGAGCCACTTGTGGAGGCCTGAACTAGGAGCTGTTTTCATAAATAAGATGCTTCACTAATACCCAACCCTCACATCTCAACAGCTGTGAATGGAGCTTCTCAGGAGCCATAAGACTAATCAGGTAGACAGACACTTCATCCCACAGAGGGAAACTCAGCAGTCATATTGAGAAAAAAAAAGAGCTGTACTGAACTGAAGTAATAAACTAATGTCTTTTCCATGACTGAAGTATTAGGTTGAAGCTTTAAAGTGACTCTCCTGGGTCAAGGCTAACAATCGGCTGGTACTTGTAGTTATTTGAGTCTGGTGTGTGCAGAAAACAGGCACACACACCAAAACAAACCCACATCCTCAACTTTGCACTGCAGTCCCCTGGCCCTCTCCAGGAATACGGAAAGTGATTCAACATTATAGCTAAAAGGTGATGTAATATTGAAATGTGGTCTGCTTTTAGAAACTACGGCTCTTCTGTCTGGTGGCTCCTCGCTGGGGCAAACGTCTAAAAATGTCCGACAGGCTGCAGGTAACTCCGCGCCAACTCAGCTGGACATGGAAAAGCACTCAACCAGCCCTGTCTCTGGTCTCCATGAGTGAAGATGAGCCTCTTCGTGAGAGGTTTGACTTCTTTGAACTATTTGCTCTCTTGCACTCAGGAGAGTTGGGGAAGCTGGGAGACAGAGAGAGATGATGGTATACCGCAGAGCTCTGGCCTTTTTATAGTTGGCTTTAACCCTCGTTGGTGCCACATGGGTGTGGTTTGCAAAACGGCGACACAACAAACGGCATAAAAGTTCACAGGACAATCACAGGAAAGTAACTGAGAGTCAACTTGGCCACTTATCTGATGTGGTAAACACAACCTGTCTAGTGCTTAAGGAATGATATCACAAATAAAATTTACTTATTTATGCTGTTTAACATTTGAACATTGCAACTACATGTATTAGCCTGCTGTGACACTGAGCATCCCAAAGGAAACTAAACATCTCAAAACCAAACTGAGACAGAAGAAGAACAATGAAGTCATCACTGCAGCGTGCCTCTTCCCAATAAGCCCAGCTGATGAGTCACGAGTCAAGCAGGTAAAACTGCATTTCCCATAGATGAGTGTTGGACCGTCACAGAACTGCAATTTGATATTGGACAAATTCCAACGCTGTCCTAAGAAATCTTTCTGAAAATCTTTCTCTTTCTCTTTCTCAGTCCTTTTCTTCCTCTCTGTTGTTATTTCCCCTGTCCACTCTCTTCCTCTGAGATAGAAAGAAAAGTCTGCTGCTTTAACAGCTTGCCCAGTTTGCAAGCTAGAAATACATACACTCAAATAAACACACACACAATCACACACACATGCCCCCACACTTTTGGATGCACAAAACACCAACCCCGGGGTCTGGCATTAGCTGTGGGAACAGAGCTTTAAAGCATCATACCTTCTCACCCGTTTTATTCCAAACCCAAAGTATCAATTAGATGGAAACCTCGAAGCTAACCTTAGAGCTCCGTCCGGGGCTACCAGCCGGCACGGCACCATGTTTCCAACACCGGCCTGCCCCGGGGACATGCCTGTACTCTGAACCCGCCCAGCACATTTCAAAAGGCCAATGGGGTGAGACTGTATGCTGCATGGACAGCGATAAAAGTGCGTTTGATTTATTTTTAAAGCTTTTGGAAACTTGGCCTCAAACATTAGTTAAAATGAGTTTTAAAAAGTTTTGTAAGACAGAGCTCAAAAATCAGCTTGGATCAGACCATTTAGTCAGGAATGCTGGGATGATACATCATGCAAACAATGTCTTGCTGCAGCAAATAACATCAGCAAAATATAGGGAGCTGGCAGAATCAGTTCTGGCGTTTCTTAATGACATCATCACACTGGGACTTTTGGGATCCTGATACAGAGGTTCAGTCACCAGCAACTTCCTGTCATTGTTTTGGTCAGATAACTATTAAATTAAATTGAGGTTAGGCCAAGTCCTTCTCATAGCTTCACAATGGCATTCTGGGGGAATTGTTATATAAAGGTACAATGTACAACACACAAGTTAAGTTTATCCATTTTTTAACTTTGGAGGGGAAAACTAATGTGAAAGCTGAAATGTACTGAGTGAAATTAAAAATAAAACTGTAGTAAAAAAATAATC
Organism: Neoniphon sammara; assembly: GCA_900302535.1. NCBI lineage: Eukaryota > Metazoa > Chordata > Actinopteri > Holocentriformes > Holocentridae > Neoniphon > Neoniphon sammara. The sequence continues at coordinate 2,095 of OMKZ01051871.1, read as the reverse complement.
CATTGGATATGCGGAATTGGATACAGGAACTATTAAAATGGGTCCATTTTGCAAGTTTCCGAGTTGCAACAATAAAATAAACAATCATCACCGTTCAGTTTTCAGGCATTTCATGCAAAAAAAATTGCATTAGCATTGTGAAGCAGTAAGAAGGACTGTCCATCTCCAAAGAACTTGACAATGAAGCAGGTGTGTAAAAAAAACTGTCTTAACTGTTAGGGATTGTGGCAAAAAGACCCAGGCCAACACAAATGAATTGTCCTTTAAGAGGAAATAATTTCACATTTATACTCTGTGTGTTTAGCTGGCACTCTTATCCAGTGTAACTTCATGTGAGCGAACAGGACAGGGTTTGTTGTCTTGCTCAGGGGCGCTTCGGCAGGTCATGTGGCTGCTGATTGACACGCCTGGCCAATTTCACCACAATGCGTCTGAACCGTCCTTGTGTGGAGCTCTGCACATAATTTGCAGCAAAATAAATTCATTAGGGATTACGAGTGATCACGGCCCCGCCAATCCTCACCTTTGCCATTTCATTAAAAAGGAAAATCAGGTGAATGAAATCTTTGCAGAGCTTCAGCCTGTGAATGAAGATCACAAAATCCTCAGGTCTGCACTCTAATGAGAAAATGACATCGTTTTTTTTTTCTGCCAGTTAGTGTAATACGCTTACTGTGTTATTATAGTGGATCAAAGATACAGCATTTAATCCTCCTGAACACGGTTCAGAATCTGGGTTGGTCTTCATTGTATTTTACTCTGCTGTCTCATCCGATATGGCAGGAGCACCGACTCCTTACACTGCAAAAACAAAAAGTGATATAATTTGGGATTAAAATTAAAACTTTTCTTTTTTCAAAGGAATGTGATGAGGTCATTTCACTCGTTTCCTATGTAGTGTCACCTTTTTTTTTTTTTTAAACAAAGCATGTCATTTCACAAGTATCCAGATTACATCACTTGGTTTAAAAAAAATTAGCATGAAATTAAACATTATAATTATACTTAATACTAGATTAAAGGAGCACTTCAAATGCATTGCAGTGAGGACCCTTTAGACTCAACTGACAAAAAAACGTAGAATTAGCATGGAATTTGATGGTTCAGTCTACATGGTTCTCACTCACTGATAAATTATGTGCTTATTCCATGTTTTTGGTCAGTTGAGTCGAAACGGTCCTTGAGTCAATCAACCCTCAGTTTGCATAGTGTACCTTTAAATGACTTGTCAAAACAAACAGCACTTACAGATACCTCTGGTTATCAGCAAGGAAGTATGATGTACTGTTGAGCTCACATTTTTTCTCACTCGTCTCTTCAAAGTCTTATAGATAAACAAGCTCCTGTTTGTTCAGGGCCGAGGGTGAAGCAGCAGGCATTCCTGAGATGGCTCAGCCCTCCTGGGTGGAAGGTCAGCCTCAGAGAGTTTTTTCCCCTTAAACAAACACCTGAACGTCCTGCACGGTGAACTTGGGCCGCTTTGGAAACTGTGAGGCTCGGGGCTGATCTCAGATCTGCGGCTGAGAGCCAGCAGCTGAAGCAGATGAGGTTGAACCTCAATGCAGCTCCAGGCCAGACTGAGTCATATCCGCCTTTCTTCACTTGGCTGTTATTGATGCAGACAGAAATCAGAATGTAATATCTGTGGGTTCCAGCCTGGCTGTTTACATTCGTGGTAGAGAGGTACAGAGAATAAAAGAGGAAATACCTTTCAGGACACTCCCAATTTGCTACTTTCTATTGTAGATTAATAAAAGGCAATATAGATTCAAGCCCCACTCTGCTCGTGAAAGCTTTTACATTTGCAGGTTTAAACACTCGCTGACGGGAAGGTCGAACTCCAGCCTGCACAGAGCGATGCTCAGGACTCGGAGCATCACGTAATGCGCTCGCTGCTCACCCATCCATACTGTACAGCCTGAGAGCGGCCGCCGGCAGTGACTGCAACACGCTGGCTGAGGCTTCGCTGAGGCCGAGGAGGACAGAGAACACTTGGACGGGCTTCCCTTCCACCCTGCTGCTTCAGCTCGGCTTTGTTCCTCACATCAAGCGCCGAGGAGAACGATGCAGAGAGAGGAAGCCGGTTTGATGCTGG
>OMKZ01051869.1:0-10946 GCA_900302535.1 Neoniphon sammara | reverse complement strand
TGGCGGTTTCTCTCCCTCTCTCTCTCCTTCTCTCTCTCTCTCTGCCTCCTCTTTATCTCAGGTTCTTGCAAGGTTACTGATCTCCCCCCCACCATCTATGCAGTAGCAATGATAGCTCATTCTTAAAAAAAAAAAGGAGATGTAGAGGGTATACCTCACACAGATATCTAAAAATGCAAAAGGTTTCCCTCCGTATCTCCCTGTTTCTCTCTCTCATACACACACACACTGTACGTACACGCAACTGCACTACATGAAAATCAACAACCTTTATATTATCTGTCAATTACGTAACAGTTTACAGTGGGTGGCAGTTATGAAAAAACAACACTGGGGAGAGAAAGACGGGGAGTTTGAGGACAGAAGTGTCACACAGACATAAGCCACCTTGCCTCAGTGCAGATCCGCTAGAATGTATCCAACAGGTACGCTCAGTCATATCAAGTGTCATAATATTTAGATCTTCCATCCAGGCAGATGGCCAGATATTAGATCAGCGGACAGGTCGCTCTCTGCGCTCCAATGCATGTCTTTTCCGACTTGATGTTTATACTTGAAGCTTTCACCTCGGTCGGTGGAACGCAGTAGCACACAATGTTACTTGAGGCATGTGTCGGATTTTTTCACATGGCAACCATGGCAGCTATATGCACAGAGAAGTCACACACACACACACACACACACACACACACACACACACACACTTTTCACTTTCTTTTTTTTCACATTAGTCAGAAATGACAAGACAAAAATACACAAGAGGAAATGATTCATGCAAGATTAAAATCGGAAAGGAATTCCTCCTCTTTGTTGTGTGCCAGGCCCTGCTGTCAAGTTTGGAAAGGGATCTGAAGTCAACTACTTCTAACAGAGAACGCATAAACGGTTTAGTGTCTGGCTTGCATTAATGAAATGTATCTGGCCATCGTCACAGTGACCATATTACTCTAATGTTACTTGCACAAGGCCTTCAATAACCCTTAATTATAACCTGTATAAGGATACAGCTATAAAGCAAAGAATTATGTTGCAGTATTAATGTCCTCCATCAATCAGGTCACTTGTTTCAGTAACATTTTGCCTGCGTCTTAATATATTACAAGAATATTAGCTGTCTTTTGGGGAAGTATGTAAACTAAGACAACTGCAGGAGAAGGTATCTCAAGAAGCTGTGATAGTACAAGCAAAGGAACAAGCTTTGCCATTGCATTTAGATCTCATTCTGTATGTAGTTTGTGGACTAAGTGGATGCTGAGTCTGAAAGCTAGCCAGCTGGGCCTGCAGGACTCATCCTCCAGAGGCCTCGCCGGCAAACATTCCCTCTCCGTCTGACTGAGGAGATGTGGCGTAGCGTGCACCCCTGGTGCAACATGGAGGAAGAGGAGAGAGGGGATGCTGCTGGAGCGACTGGAGCATGTGGGGTTCAGACATGTGCTGTCCCTGAGGGACAGATTAGCACGTGTCTCCAAGTTGAATTGCATGTCTCTTCCTCCAAAATCTTCCTGTCATCCAAAAGACACAGATGGTCCAGTTAAGATGGTGGGTAAGTAAGTGAGCATTACTGTGATTCAGAAGTCACTGAGAGATTATGTTCCTCGACAGCTGACAGGGCATACAGTCCATGGTTCTGATTTTCAATTTACATTAGGCTTAGGTCTCACTCCGCATATTTTTATTTTTTTTTTACCTTTGATGCTGATAAACAAACCTCTCCTAATTGTTTAATATACTTAAAATGCTCTAAGTAGGAAAAAAAATCCCCAAAAGATAATTCTTATAATTGGAAAGAAGGATTATTTTCTGAAGGTTCCTGGCAGAACCTTACAGGTTTGAAGGTTTTACTTTATACCATGGGTACACAAGAAACAAAGGAGTGGAAAATACATATTATTTCTCAGAGTTACAGTATAATACAATATAGGAAATACAGGTGTCGCAAGGGTCCAAGTTCATAGTAGTCAGTCAGAGATTTGAACATGATACTTTGGAGTAAATTTACTACATTTACACAGGACAACTAATACCAGCAGATGTTCTCAGATAGGATGAAGCAGTATAATGACAGCTAAAGCTCACAAACTCCCAGCTTTTGACATTAATGTGATTTATAAACAACACATTTTCCAATTATTCTTTCTTTTCAAGAGTTAATTCATCGCTGAGACTGTCAGAATATTTTAAAGTTAATCAAAGTAAATACAAAAGAACACCACCATAGGAAGTGAAATATTTCCAAAATATCAAAAGGAATACCAGTGATTGTCTGCTTTTGAATGTGCTATGCCTTTGTTCTATAGGACAACTAGGTCTTTTCTAGCTTTGGGAAATAATAGTTCAGTGTTGATAAATACTGATCGCACTGCCCTAAGCCTGGAGAATATTACGGCATTCCCCTTTAAGACATTGGTTGACATCTCTCTTGCTACAAGGACTGGCATTATGTGCCAGCCAAAAGTGAATGTTCAATATTGAAATGTGTTAAAGGTATATTTCATAAAATAGACCTTTTCTTCCTCAATTAAGGTAACATCTGAGAAAAATATGTAAAACCCTCCAGCAACAAAGTCTTATAACCTTTCAAGCTATTTTTTTTTTCATTTTGAGAAATAAAAAAAAAACTTTTTACGTCACCTTTCACTCAGTCAATTTTTCTGACTGACTCTAACAAAAAGGGATGTAAAGGAAATTGTTTGTAGCTTGTCACTCTGGAAAAAAAGGAGATAATTTTCTGTAGAACTGAGCCAATTCATCCATTTTCCATTTCATAGCCTTATTCTTTGTGGGCACGTCACTAGAGATGTCATGAATATTTTGACAGAATGAAAGCTTATTCTCCGCCGGTGTCACCTTCAAGAGGTCAGCGGGAGTTGTGAGCGTTTGCAGCGTCGCCGAGTGTTTTAGTGATGCAACAGTCAGGGACGACACGGAGGAACAGTGAGCATCTCCACAACTCTCCGCCAATGTCATCACAAGAGTTTTATCTTCATGTATTAACTGAACAAAGTTGATGCGAGCAGACTGGGGGCTATGGAGGTCTGTGTTTATGTAACAGATCAAGCTCAACCATGTGACTTGAATGTGCCCCCCCCCGCCCCCAGAGAAAAGAGTGACACAAGACAGCAGAGCAAAAACATGCAACTTGGTGCGAGGCTTCCTCGTCTCTCTTCTCTCCCACCACTATCATCAAACTGCTCTCACCCGGCTGTGGAGGGCTATCCCATAGGCTGCCTGAGAGTGGTGGCAGTCCCATCTCATTTGTTAATTTTTCTCCCAGTTTCTCAGCCAAGCCTATCCTACCCCCGGGCTGAGTGCGTCCCGTGCCAGTTTGACGAAGGCTGGAGTCCGCTGAAGCGACTGAGATGAAAAGCCTTGAGGTGGGTGCCAACATCACCCCAGAACAACTTCATTCTGCAAGGGCTCTCTGTCTCCCACAAGTGAGCAAAGCAACTTGCATTGGATGCGCACTTGTACTGTTTTAGTACTGTGCTATCTTGGCTTGACGGTTTTCAACTCAGTTTTAACTCTTAGCCACATCAACCCATATTGAAATCTAATACATGAATACATATGTCCATATATGAAATTGTGACCCATTATATTTAATACTTATTTCATATATGGGTATTTAATATCATCCTATGTGTCACATATGGAAACCCTCTGTTAGTAGCCTATATATATTACATTTCTATATGGAGATATAAAACAAGAAAATGTGTTTGGCTAATAGTTTTGATAGTATAAATGAAGGAAAAAAGTGTTGAATATTCCCTAAGATCCAAAAATGGTAAACATTACTGGAGGACTCATCTTCTTACAGTACATCTGATGTTACTTTAGGATGCAAGCCCTGTGCATATTAAGGTATCAGAGCAGCATCACAAAAAAAAAAAAAAAAAAAAAAAAAAAATGAGGCTCGGCTAGAAAAGGCCTGTTACTTGTCTCAACAGGAGGTTTTGGTTTTACTGCTATGAGAAACTCTAAACATGCTTGTAGTTTAGGTGTTAAGTTTAATACGATGGTGACCCAGAAATTTCAGTTTTAAATACTGTGTGCATCCATGTGGATGTTTTACATGAGGCAGAGACACTGATCAGGAGGCTGACCCCTAGGGAAGACATCATGAACTCAAATATATGTCTAGTTTCTGTTTATGGAAGTTGTGAACTAAAGAGGAAATGTAATAAAAAAGAATTTGCTGTTTCTGATCTGGGAAGTAATGTATAGCACTGGATCAGTGCTGAATCAGACTAAAAGATTTTGCTCTAAGAACACATGTTGAAATAGCAAAATAGGACTGTTTCATTCAAACTGTCATTAACAATATTTGATTTGCAGTTTCAAGCTTCTTATTATCATCCAGCATTGCCCATTAATATTTGCAGATTTTTTTCTCCATGGCTGAGCACTGATATAATGAATAACACTAAACATACTGAATATTGCTCCATTCCTAACTGCATTCAATAAATGTTGAGGTGTGTGAGCTTGGCATGCCCTCTACCACTCAGATCAAAGACAGTTAGGGTAGCCTCATACATAAAAATGCATCAGATATGCCAAGGGGAATCCATATTCACATTCACTGGGGCCTGAGGTGAAAGCTCTAGTGAACCTAATGTCAGTACTTGACTCTGTCACTGTATCTGGCAACACAACAATACACTTAGTGCGTATCATGACCTTTGCTGAGGGATTCTGAGCCAAGTAGCTGTCAAGTGTGCTACATTAATAGACACATACATTTTTTTTTTTTTACATATTTGTAAAGATTAAATACTTAGATTGGAATATTATTTTCATCTGGGAACAAATGGTACACTGAGGGCAATATGTGCAAAAGATGAATATTGTATTGTTATTAGTAGTAGCAGTAGTAGTAGTAGTAGTATTTTTTCATCCTTTACTCTCTACCATTATTTTTACACTCACTGGATGATGAACTTTTCCATTAGGACAGTACCATCCTCTACACAAGTCTCCTTCCAAATAAACAAAATAACAAAGCTTTGCTTGGGGAGCTGCAGGGTCTTAATCTTTGACATTATCTTGTCATAACTGGCCTTGTCATGGTTTGATCTGGGGCAAGCCCAAAGGAGCAGCAGACCTAGTCAGGGTCATTTGGACTAGCAGAGATATGTTTACTTAAGCTCCTCCTTCCAGACGCCTTAGTGCCATTGCCCTTCTCCAACTCAGTGAACTTCAGACACTGGTAGCAACGCTGTAGGCCCACAATCACAAACAGCAGCAGTACACGCCCTCTCTCTTTGGTGTCGACTTATGCAACAACAGTTCACATCAAAAGTCTAGATGTGATGAAGAAATACTTTAAATGAGTCATTTAAGATGCAAATCCTGACTACTTTTGAAAAGAATAGGTCATATAAACAAATCAGCTCTTTTTGTCTGGAGTACTACCTGCAAGTAAATCATCACAGAAAACAAGACTGGGCTAAATATTAATCTTGAAGGTCATATAGTAATGTTATGTAATGCTATTCTGAACTGTGAGAATCTCAATATCTGTGGATTGCAGGTGCAGGTGAAGAAAGCCCTAGAGCTACAATACAAAAACATGTAATGCTGTGCTAAAATGAATAAATGTTTTCCATATTCATTTTATAGAAACAGTAGATCACCTTGCCCAAACCATGTCCTTATGGAACAACATATGACACCAGAAAACAAAAGATCTCTCAAAAAACACATGAAGGAATTTCTTTTTAAGAAAATCTCATCCACTAATTGATACTGGTAATCCAGCTGTTTATTGTAACTGTGTTGTATTTGTTGTGTTCTATATATTATCACTGTTATTATTGTGTTGTCTTTTGTCTATTTTTTAAAACTACATTATAATCACTCTTTTGTATGTCTTTGTATTGTTTGAACTGTGTAGGAACTGTACCAGCTAATGGGGATCTTAATAAATGAATAAACAAATGCAAGTATTGCAATTTTGATTTGGGTTTGGAGTAACTGTTTTATGTTCAGACCTTTCCCAAGACAGCATAATGTAATGGACAGCCTTTCTGCTCTCCTCAGTACTCGATTTGAGCCACTAGATGGCAACCATGTACCTAATTAACATGAGCTACTTATAAACTTTTCCCAGTTATTCAGTGCAACTTTTTTTCTGGTATTGGTCTTAAAATCGTTTATCTTTGGTTTCTGAGCAATATTTAAGCAGGAATAAAAATGCAAAAATGTGTTCACTTGTTTTGCTGTAGATGAAGATAATGTCTAGATACTCCCTTAATGGGAGTAATGGCCTTACTGGAGTATCATCCTCCTCTGCATCAAACCTCCATATTGGGAGTAATCACCTTATTGGCTTTACAGTAACATTGTACCTACTGTAAGGCTTGGAAACAAAACTGAACTTGTTTTATGACTACCTGTCCCTGTGGCTAAATCATTTACACACCGCATGATATGGCTGCATTATTCCAAGCCAGTTAATTTCACAATCAAATGCATCCAAGTGTGATTATTGAGGACTACATAATATATGAAAATATTGGCAAATGGATTAATACAGCTCTTGTTCACAGTGTGGTGGGATATGGCACTTCCCTTTCAAATCCTAAAACCAATGACTATTCACATGTACTGTACACACTAGAAACAGGAAGGTTTGTTTTAATGCAATCTCATTCTTTCAAACTGTGACTCTCAGGAGAATTTTTATTCCAACAGCTCACACTTTTGTATCGATGAAGAAAATAATATTAATATTTCCAGTAGCATTCACAGTAACTTCTAAATATGCTTCACACTAATATCAAACAATTTACATTACACTGCTTTTTGGTGTTACTTTCTAGATATAGAGCAATAACTTTAGCTCAGCCATGTTCTGCTAGGAGAGGCACATTGTGACGTGGCCTGACATGGCGAACAAAAGGACATTGTTCAGATAATGTCAGTTTCATCTGTAAATGCAAAAGAATATCAAAACACTGATGCAGTACGACGTAAAAAAACAGTAACTGATGAATTAATCTTCAAATCTTAATGGTGAAAATATCATGCTGCATTATTAAAAAATGTCTGTGTGAAAAACGTAACACTTCAAAATTACTCGAGAGTTTTGCACTCCTGGTACACCAAGTTGTGGTCTGTAAGTTTCAGAGTATAAAATGCAGATTTACAAAGCTTGATTTGTGCTGCAAATCCCCTTTTGTGCATGAAAAACAAGGTTGAATTTACCATCAGTCACACTCAAAACTCCACTTTTCTCCAAGGTTTTAAACTGCAATTATGGGCTTTTGAGCTGCTTTCTCCAAACACTGTACGATACACAGTCTGAACACATGGTTGGGTAAAAATCTGGCAAATAATACTGCCGCTTTTAAGCCCTCTGACTTGAACTAATGCATGAACTAATAAATTTCTAACTGGACACAAATACTGGTACAAAATTGAATGAGTCCATTGTTTATGCATGTAAAACAAACAACTCCACATTTTAGGGGCCTCAAGCAGAATCCACAGCACCACGGTCAAAATGGATAGCGAAAGGTTGCACCTACCTGTCCATGTGGATAATGCAGTGAGGTTTTCTATGCTTTATGGTGGAGCATCCTGGGCGAGCATCCAGAGGCATCGTTTCACTGCTCAGGCTCAGAAGCAGGATGAGAGAGACAATGGGTCATTTTTCTTCAAAACCCCTCACCACCAAGTACAGGCAGGGCACTCAGGAGTCCAGCATCCTGCTAAAGGCCCCATTGTTCCACAGCCTGTCTGCCTCCATGACTGGGATTCGATTATTTATTTATTTCATCCAGGATGAGTTCAGTTACAGCCCCATTCATTCACCCAGAAGTTAACAGTGATGCAGCTCTGGACCTCTCAAACCTTGTGACTTAAATGTGTGTGAGTGTGTTTAAGTGTGTGTGTGTGGGTGTGTGTGTGTGCACATGAGACACATGAGAGTTATTTGAGGCAAGCTACATTATTTCTAAAATGATTTTTTGGTGCAGTTCAGCACCAATTTGTATGTCAGTTTTCCATTTGAGTTTGCAGGATGATGGAGGATGATGACAATAAAGCTGCAGGCATCCAACCAGGTTGGTCACATGTCTTAACAGTTAGAGTCTCCTTGTATTCAAAGTTATCTCCTGAAGCATGCTTTATTGCTTTAAGATATCAAGGCCTTCCATCTTCATTTTTAGAGGTTGCTGCAAAGGCCAAGAAGGGACATGTCACATATTTCTTCAGGAGGATGCATGGGGGTGTTTTGCTGTTTCTGCAGTGATGATGCAGAGTGAAGGACAGATCTCTTTTCAGATAAGCATTACATGCCAACAACATGATGATAATGTAAAATGAAATCCACCACTTCTCTTTGACATTATAAATGACTTTTTTTAAATCACAGATTTCTATCAGCAAATGCAAGGGTTTCATCATGTGTTTGTGTGTGCCATTTAGTATTCAATATATTTAGTCAAACATGAATTCCAAGGTTAATTATGCTCAGACATCTAAGCAAAGACTGTGACAGAACGAATGGCTTTCAATGATAATACTGAAAATAAGCACACAAATTTTCACAAGAAAATGTCCAGATCCAGATCCATAGCTGTTTTATAAGGCGCATCAGGCAATAGTTAGGAAACTGATATAAAACAGAGAACAGAGAAATGGGGAGGAAGAGAAAGCCACAGGACAAAGGTCTTTCAAGTCTGTGCGACGAGGGCATTGAACCTAAATCCAAAGTCTGTTAGTGGTGTATTTCTCTACACAAACAAAATTCTGTCGGTTTCACAGTCTTGCTTAGTCACTTCCTCGCACTCTGTGTGCTTGTATACGCTACACTTTCTCTATTGTGTAATGTCATTTATATGCAGATTAGTCTAGCATGCAAATTACTCAATAACATCACCTAGCAACCTTTGGAACAGCCAATAGCTACTTTCCATAGTTGGCAACACTAGTACATATATTCTGTTTGTTTTCTCTGCCTCGACCTGGACTGTGTAATGGATTTGGATTTTTGCATCAGTATATTAGTAGTAACCATCAATTACTGTGGTTACAGGATAGTGCTGTTCCATGGAGTTAATTGCATGTAGTTAACCCAGCCACCACCTGTCAGGGACAATGTAAAATACCACTGACTAAGTTCTCACTGTCTGTACTTTAGTGGCTTTATTAATAAACTTTCGCTACTCATCTAAGTAAAGACTGTCTGGGTATCATGTAAGAGTCAGTGTTATCTTTTTTTCCATCCCTGAGCAACTACCTCTTGGAAATCCTTGATGCACATCAATTTTCTCAAACTGAACTGCCATTGCTCTGAAAAATCTCTAACCAATCTCTGAACACAAGTTCTATCTTGCCATCAACAGCTCCATCTCTGTCTGGAACTGCCGATGTTGTTGTTGTTGCTTTTGTTACCAAAGTCCTCTCTGAACTTGGACCTACATCTGATAAATAAACTATAAAATTGCCGGTCTTGCTCATCTAGTTTGAAGTGCCTCTGTTCCGGTGGGTGTCAACATCACACATTAGCTTGAGGGTTGGAATGCTGAATTGCAGCTTCCTTCTTCGCGTTGCCTCGGTTGCCCTTTTGTGGAAATATGACACCATCCTTCCTATTTTCACAAGCATCTCTGCACCGTTTGTTTTGGGGCTTTCTGGGAGCGCAGATGTGGGCAATGTGTAGGCATCTATGTATGCCTCAACTCCTGCTAGCAACATGTTTCCTGCATTATCTGTAAGAATAGCTGGTTTATTTTCCACTTTCCACTCAACGCAGGGTTCTCATAGCAGGGCCCCTACATTTATCCCTGTATGTGCATTGGTGTACACTTTCATTTGCAAGACATGGTTCTGCAAGCAAGTCCGTGGTGTCTCTGGAGGTGACATGTGGTTGACCTGAAGATTTTGCTACCGTTCACTGTTGGTCAACATCCTTATAAAAACAATATGAAGAGGAAAGAAAGGAGAGGGTGCGGGTACAACTGTTGTTTTCTTTGAGTCATAGGAAGTAGGTGAACCTTCATACTCACAGGCAGACAGAAGGAGATGCAGAGGGGGAGAAAACAGAAGAGACACGCACAATATTCAATGACAAAAATACAATAAATGTGTGTCATATCAGGATTTACTAATACACTAAATGCCATTCAGATCCACAACTGTTTTATAAGGTGACTGTTTTATCAGGCAATAGCCAGGAAACTGACGGAGAACAGAGAAATGGGGAGGAACAGAAAGCCACAGAACAAAGGTCTTTCAAGTCTATGCGACAAGGGCATTGAACCTAAATCCAAAGTCTGTTAGTGGTGTGTTTCTCTATATGCAGAAACACATATATGTGTATCAATTTCTGCAATGTTTGTGAACATGAAATAGCCTCTCCAAAAACCATAGGGCTCATATTCCAGGTGTAATAATCTGTAAAGTGTGGTTCATTGAGAATCATTCCAAAAAGACTGTTTGGGTGAGTGGGAGAGAGGGATTTGCCTGGGGACAGATGCAGGCAGATTTGCTGTATCACACCACTACTGTAGAAGGGCGTTAATGTGGAAATAAAAAACTCAAGGATATATGTGGGTCCACAAGGAGAGTCAGTGTCTATGGAATTGGACCAGACTTTAGACCTAAATCACAAGCTTTTGGGGAGTTAGTTCATGTTAAATATTTACTCGACTATTACTGGACTATAAACACAGAGGGATGACACACTGTATATGAATGATACAGATATATACATATAATTTGTTGAACTGAGAAGCCTTCTTTTTAAACAGGAAATTATACTGAAAAACATAATTCACCGAACCATTACTCAACCTAGAGTCATTTTCTGGGAAATTTACAACATATCTCCATGATCTTATGGTAAATCTTGTGGATGAAAATTTAGGTAATTTATGAGTCATCAGCCTAGTGTTGATTTGCTGACCAGTTATTATATACTTATTCCTCACCTA
>OMKZ01051866.1:14434-26032 GCA_900302535.1 Neoniphon sammara | reverse complement strand
TATATATATACAAGGAACAGTGTAGGACCTATGATACACTGGAGACTCAGATAGATAAACTATAAACTTTGATTCCCGCTGTTCAATGTACAGCACAGAGCAGACTCAGCGTAGTCCATGAGCTGCTGTAGGGGATGCACAATAAAGGCAAAATACTGTATTGTGAATATTATGGCGACAGATATTGCAGTTCAGATATTGATTCCAATATAATTTTTGAAGGTTTGGTTTTATGTTGGTCTACATTACCTTTTAATTTGACTTGAAACATTTTCAGTAGCTCTGTAACAATAGATTGTGAGAAGGTCTCCCACTGGACTTCTGACTCAAGGTTAATCGGATTTTTATACTATTTTCCTAGAAATGAGGAAGGACAGTCTGCCAGACAATTGTTTTTCTCTCTACATCATGTATTGATTGTGTATAGTATAAGAGATGAATTTCTAAAAATTCTCACATTGCAGCAATCAGAACACAGATGTTACGGATTCTTTTATATTGAGATATCAATATTAATATTTTGTATATTGTTGGGTCCTAGACTCCATGCCCTATGCGTGATTAAATGACAACCTGGCAGGATAAGTAGCTGATGTAACGATCAGGGAGAGCTGCTCTCTCACTCCTTGTTGCTGTCTGTCCTGCAGCCGCCTGATTAAGACAGATATGGAGCTGGAGGTCCTGCGCTACACTAACAGGATTTCCAGTGAAGCCCACAAAATGGTAAGTTCCTTCAGGGCCAGACAGACTATGCAGAGGGGATGAGCTGTGCAGGCTACTCATATCTTTAAATTTAGCAACATTTAAACGATGCAAGAATAATCATCCTGAGGGAAATACAGTTAGCCAGGCCAGCACAGTAAACATTGGATACCTTAGGGCATATTCACAGCTTCACAGCATTCATAATTAAATGATCACATTGATCAGTCTAGTAAATCACATGGAGAGGACTTTGCAGAAAATGAAATAGTAGCCATTAATAATAGCCAAATAATAGCAGAATATCCATTACATTCAAAGTGTTAGTAATGTCATGAATGTGATTCTGAAGCTTTACAGTGAACTATTTTGAGGCTTTTGGTTTTAGGTAAAAGTGCGATTCTTAGTCTCATTTTTCAAAATTTATGTAAAAAGAGAGATAACTACGTGTCCCCAGAGCTGTGTTTTTTGTTGGTTTACCAGTCTTGACCTAATGTAGAGATGTGCACACTAAAAAATGTGCACATCTCAAGTGGTTTTCTGGTGGCTCTCTAAGTTCATCAGATAAAATGTTGCACTTTATTCCTTTTTTCTGTAGATCATGAAGCATGTGAAACCTGGACAGAAGGAATATGAAATGGAGAGGTGAGTGGTCCAGTTTGTCTGCATAGATATCTGAATGGCTTTCTTTGTGCCAATCAGTGCATGCATAAGATCTTGTTTTGGTGACAAATTCACATGCACAGGAATTTGACCCAGTGTCATTGGTGTAGAGCCATATCCACAACATAGTATTTCAGAGATCTGACACGTTGAAGTACATACATACATTGAAAATCAAATGCCAACCTGCCATTGAAAGTGTGGCATACAGTATGGTTGAACTCAGCTGCTTGAACCAAGGTACGTGAAATACATGAAAGTACATGAAAGTATAGTGATGAACTGGTTAGATTTATGTTGCGACATTAAGTGAGTCAGCTGTTGCATTGCACTGTCTGCACATTACATAGGCTCATAAAATAATAAAGAAGATAGCATGATACTTTATGCCTTATCAGTTTTAAAATTTGCCCTTCTGGCTGCCTTTCATTCAGATGCTATCGACTCATAAAAAAAAAAACACTGTGGCCTCACCGTGACTACAGAAATAAACTCAGCCTCCTTCCTTTCCCTTGAGTAGACCTCCTACTGGTGCAGTGACTACTTTCTGTTCACTAAATCAATGTTTTGCCAAAATATCATTAGTGGATTAGTGTGCCTATTAGGACCTTGACTTTGACATGTTAAATGAGCAGCAGGTAAAACAGCTTTCACAGTGAATCAGCAGTTTAGATTACACCCTGCTGGTTCAGACGAGAGAACAAAAAGAGATGTCATGCATCAGTGCACGCTGGCACTCCAGTTAAATTGTTATTGTAGGTGCAGTGGAATAAAAACTCTAAAGTTGTTGCTTGTTGTAATTATACTGTGTTGCATCATACACTCCACAGCACTCTAGTGACTCGTGACGTGTGCATTATTTTATGTGCTATAAGGTGTACATTACATAACCATCACGTTAAATTTTATGAATGCTGTAGACATAAATCCTGGACAGATTAATTATTATAGTCAAGGGGTTTTCATGAAATTAACAATCAATCCACATTTAAACCTTAATTTTGTCCCTTTTGGTCATTTTTGTGAATCAGAAAATATCACTGTTGCTCAAATGTTTTGTAAAAGTGTCCACACAGAAAGTTATAAAACAGACCACCACATCCAGCTTAATGAAATAATTCTTTTTAGCTCCAATTATTCTCCATTGCCTTGCACTTCTCCCTTATATCTGTTTTCAGGTTACTAACATTACAGTAACTAACAATTGGTTGGATCACACGTGATGATATCAAATGGGTGAAGCTCACTGTTGAGCAGAGGTTAAAGGATGAGTTTTTGCTGAAGTGGCATTATGAGCTCCATGTCAGTATGTGAGCTGTATTGTGCATTTAAACACTTTAAAGTGAGAGTTCATGTTCTTGCCCATGTCGTGGTATTTACTCCTGCAGACGAGTGTAATAGATCCTGCAAGTTTGACCCGTCAGCTCCTTCCCTGCCTCCTTCAGCGCTTCCCCAGGAGTCTTCTTCTCCAAAATAAATTAAATAAATCTGGCACAGCAAACAACATGATTTTGAAAAAAAATGTTTTGAAGGATGCCCAACAGTGCGTTTGTTTGGGATTCATTATCAGTGCTCTTTTCCAGCCCTCCTACTTGCTAACTGGTGTAACTACTTTGCTTCTATATCACTACACAGCAGCTCACCACAGTGCTCTATGTTTGTTTACACACCTAGTAGGTGAAGCCATTTGCATAGCGATACAGAAACAAAGTAGTTCCACCAGTTACCAAGCAAGGAGGCTGGAAAAGAACATTGATAATGAATTCCAAACAAACGTGTGTTGTTCTGTATCCTTTAAAATATTTTGTCAGCTATGTCAGTTATGTGGGTAATTACTATATGGGTAAGACTGGGAACTATCACTTTAAGTATCTACTATGTGAAAACAGGAGGTATAGACAGGCAATTTGGAATTTTTTAGTTTTTAATACTAGAATTCCTAAAATAACAGAAAGATACAAAGGCCTGGAAAGGAATAAAAGGTTTTGTAAATAATGAACTACAACGATTTGGGGGATGAATATCATGTATTGTTTGAATGTAAAAACACAAGCATTGTAGAGAATAGAATTAAGTGCCTGCCAAAGTATTTGGTAAATCATCTTTCTGTGTTGCATCTCATATCGGTCTTGCAGACAAATAAACCAAGTAAACTTTGATGAGTAATGTCTCTTTGAATTACTTGGTTTATGTTAAAATCTGTTCCTATCGTTTACCATTATACCATTGTTTTATTTTATGCTTGTACTTCATACCTTAATGTGGTCTAGAGTATATGAATAAATTCTGATTCTGTAATTTATATTACAACAGTTAAGCTTATTGTACTGTAGGGTTCAAAGCAAATCACTCTGGACAAAGGCATCAACCAAAAACTAAAAATGTGCATCTGCAATGATGGACACTGGGGTCAGCAGAAGAGGGAAAAGAGAATATAGAAGAAAGCGCATTAGATTACTTAGGTTTGCTGAATTTTTATTAATATGGTTAGTGTTGTATGCTTGCTTATTTAGTCCATGAGATTCTAATTCAAAATGTTAAAAGGTTATTTGCAGCATAAAGTTTTGTATGTTTTTTTTCTTTTTTTTCTTCCCATTAATGCTCCATCAGAGCAGCTGTCATTCATGTTGGGTCGCGTTTGCGGTGTGAAAAGAGCCAGGGAATGTCGGCTCGTCACCCCAGACTCCGTTCTGATGCTGTCGAGATCCATGGAAGTGTTTGATGTGCTGGCTGTGTGATGATTAAAGAACGAGTGCTAAATGAATTCTTAAAAAGCACGAGGTCAGGAGGAGGGCAGTGCAAGTCCTTCAGCTAATTACCGTTTTCTCTGATCTCTGTTGTATTGAAATTGTTTAGTTTCCTTTCTCCTACAAGGATACTTCTTTGAAGGTGTGCTTTTCTCCCTGCAGTCTGTTCCAGCACTACTGCTACGCCCAGGGAGGGATGCGTCACACCTCGTACACCTGCATCTGTGGAACGTAAGGCATTGTAGATGCATGCTTTTTCCCCTGCTTGTTTACTTTATGACTTGCTGACATTTATTTACATACTTTATTGATACAGTAATTCTTGGGAGGGAAATTAGGATGTTGTCTGCAATATAATAAAAGGTAGCTTAGAATTTAGAGAAGCAGCCTTGTGACAGAAAGTTACCAAATTATGTATCTAGACTGGATAGAAAATTAACAGTGGGGAGAAAGAAGAGCATGAGAAATATTTTGCCTCTGTACACATACTGCTATAGAACTGTGCAAGGCATTGCTGAAAACTTCCCCTGAATACATAAAGTTAAAAATAAGAAAGCATTAAAAAATAAGACATTTATATAAAACATATCATTTAGAAATAACACATTGATATTGATATGCACACACTGATATTATATCCACATTACATTAAAAAAGGAATGAGTAGGGAATAATTCTCTCCTGGGATGCTTTAAATCTGCAGCACTATAAGGATTACATAGACCTGTAGGATTAGATATGTGTCCCTGAATATTGATACCCTACCTCAGTAAAATTTCATCTGCATTAGTTCCCATGAGAAGCTGTAGTGTCAAATTGTCAGAAGAACATTCTATATTTTCATCTCACCTCTTATCTCCACACCTAGCACTTTTACATCATACAGGTAGAGCATCTTTCCTGGCCACAGGAATATTCTTACATCTTTTGCTGAGCCACTGTGGCTCTGGCCCTTTGACATGTTGTTGCAAAACTAGGAATTATCTCCATATACTCTGAGATACTCTTGGTAAGACCAACTGAGGACCTTACATATACATGTGTATGCTATTTCAGATGACTTTACACAACTTCTTTACATAGACAGTATATGCATCCAAACGGGTGTGCTTCTTTTAGTTTGATGACCCCTCTGTATCCCTTACAAATGTACATCTCCGCCAAGAGTGTGTTGATTTGTGTCCTTCCAGTTTCTTCAAGCCTCAGTTCTGCGAGTCTTAGATGTTGCTATACTTTCCAGGGCATCCCTCAAGCCACTGTGGCAATCCAGTGCCCTGAAGGATTTGAGATTTAAAGCTCCACAGTTCAACTGTATCATCAGGACCCACAGCTGGTTCTAGAGATAGAGTTTAGGATGCAGGGGAATTGGCACTCTCTCACCCTGCTGTATCTCGGGTGTCTTGTTGCTGTGTGTCCACAAGCCTCACCATCTCTGCTAAAAGAGAGGGAGAAGATCCACTTCCGTTCTGTTACAGGCCTTCTGTCAATTAGCGGCAGTGAAGAATTTTAAGATGATGTTGCTAATTACATTCAGACCTTTCTGGTGCTTTTTAAAACCCAATACTTACAGGGATTAGCGGTCAGCATACAGAAGGTATTTCCCTGTTCAGTTGAAGAGCTTGGTAAATAAAAACCTCATCATCACACAAGCTTTCACATGGTCATAAGGTTACATGTGTCAAGAGCCAAGAAAACCCCCAAAGCATTTGGTGTAGAATAAGGATTGGAATATATTTTGATTGCCCCCAGATTCAACTTTTCCCTTTGACGTAGTCCGGAAAGATTCTATTCGGGTGATATGCCAACTTTCAGGTGTATATAGGTCACATACCGGGCAATTACATTCACTTTGAAATGTAATGTTTAATCTTACATAGTTATACTAATTGTCACTCTGGGTTTTTTATTAATTTGTTGTCATTGTTCAACAACAGGGGCAACAACTCCTCCATTCTCCACTATGGCCATGCTGGGGCTCCCAATGACAAGACCATTGAGGATGGAGACATGTGGTAAGTAGTTTTTAAGTTTCAGCTGCAGCCCTAATCACTGTGCACGGGCTCCTACGGGCTAACTCCACGCATAGGCTTGAGTGGATTAGGTGAACCTGATGCATTCCACTGTCTTTCTACTCATATATATTTTAAGTGGCCATTGGGAGACCAGAATACCCCCAACACCTGGTCCTTTGAAAGTCAAAGACAGTCCAAAAAGTTTTATTCACACTTGAGGGCAGGCTTTGGGCAGTTCCTTTTAACAAGTAGAATGATAAAAACTGTGATGTTTCTCTTGAGACGTTGCCAGGGATCACCTTTAAGGCAGTTACACACACACACAGACACACACACACACACACAGTCCCTGGCCTCTTTATCTACAGTATAAGGCACATTGGAGAAATGCATCCACCAAATGTTACATTATATGGCAGCATCTTGAAATTGTGATTTTTTTATCTTCTTTTGCATTTATCCGTGTGCGTGTTGCTTTGTAAACCACACTGCAGTGGTCCTGTTTTATTCAAAGCGCTTTAGAAATAAATTTGACTTGACCCGTTCTGACATTTTGTCCCCTGCAGTCTCTTTGATATGGGTGGAGAGTACTACTGCTACACCTCGGACATCACCTGCTCCTTCCCAGCCAATGGCAAGTTCACTCCGGATCAGAAGGCCATCTATGAGGCTGTGCTCAAGTCCTCCCGAGCTGTGATGGCTGCCATCAAACCAGGTACCATCGCTTAGTTTAACTACTGTAATATACATTACACAGCGCTGTGCTGTCTTACAAAGCCAAAGAGAAAAAAAGCAAAGAGATCTGTCGTCTATCACTGGTATAGATGTGGATTGTGCAGAATTTTGTAGTTTTACATAGGTGGCATTTTTAATGTGAAATCTAAAACCTGGTCATGACCTTTGACTTTTAGAAGACAGAGAATAGTTAAAGCTGTTGACCAGTATGATATCAATTTAATTAGATTTTCCACTGTTTATCAGAGTAAATGTTCAACAGATCAGCTAACCTGTTCCAACAGACTATCAGGATTTTATGTGTATATATATATATATTTTTTTTTAACAAATGTTCAAAATATATGTCAACTCAAAGTTGATTGTCAGACAAAATTAAGCTCTTTTATTAAGTTTTAAATATACTTGGAGAAGTCTTTGAAATATTTTTTGTCTGCTTTTCTAAGGCAGACATAGACTTAATATTTTGGTAGGCATTACATTTTTCACTATGCAAGTTCAATGTCTTAAATTTCACTCAGCCATTAAAAAAGCTTAAGTCTTAAATTTGACTTGGTGAAGCGTGCAGGCATGCTGAATTAATCAACCGCAGCAGATGATATATTGTGTGCTAATCCTTGTCAGTCCAAAATACCGATGTCAGCAGGTCTACTAGGCCCGTCAAATGTGTGGGAGTATTTTTTTGTAATCATTTCTTGAAAGGATCGTTTGGTGCAGTCAAGGCTCAGATCAAAGAAGTTGTAGAAATGAGACTGTGTTGTGTTCAGGTGTAAAGTGGACTGACATGCACCGCCTGGCTGACCGGGTTCACCTGGAGGAGCTGGTGAAGATTGGCATCCTGAGGGGCAGCGTGGAGGACATGATGAAGGTGCACCTGGGCTCTGTCTTCATGCCTCATGGCCTGGGACACCTGCTGGGCATCGACGTGCACGACGTGGGAGGCTACCCCGAGGTCAGCGCTGCTCCTCGCATCTTAAACGTTACAGAATGAGGTCAGAGGGCGATGCAGACAACATTAGTATCCAGATAATCAGAAGAAATTATCATTCTATTAAAAAATCTGCTAACATTTACAAAATTACATGTCTAACAATCAAATTGATGTTTGCAGTGTTGTGTGGTCATATTTAATGTTCACTACTGGGTTTCAGATCTCATTTTATGAGATCTAAGCAGTAATTTTAGGTTGCACAGTAATTCAGTATCATTTCATTATGGTATGATTCTAATGAAAGACAGTAAATGAAAATATTGAATTACTGCCCAGACCTCACAGGTTTTAATATTAATAATAGCAGGGCAAAGGCTTAGTATCACATTGGTGTCACGCTCAATCCAATAATTATCACAAATTTGAGGCTTCAGCCCAGATACAGTGTAATCAAAGTTGTTATACACATTTCACATTATAGGTCTTTACATGGTGCCATTTCTCAGCGTGACTTAAACACAACAGTGAGGTTAAATCCTCAAATTTCCCACATTACAAGCAACCAACAGTCAGGGATGCATCAGTCCAAACACCGTCTAGACAGTAGAATAAGTAAACACATTGCTGTGTCCCTAGAATATTGATGCATCATCAATAATAGAGAAGTCCTCAGTACAGAAGGAAGAGCCAAGCAAAAAGGGGTCAAGATGAGGATGAAGGTAAGGGAGAGCAGGGAAGGTGAAATTTCTCCCTGAAGAGAGAGGTTTTCAGCTTGTGATGAAAGTTAGGGGTGGTGGGGGGGCACTTCTGCAGTCCTGATGATAGATAGGGTCAGACCATTATGGGTATTTTTGGACAGACATCAGTGTTTATAGCTTATATTTTGTGCTGATATTCAGTGTCTTAAGATTTGGCCATCCTCATGTCAAAAAATGACTAGGATTCAAAAAGCCGCTGACACCAAAAGTCTCTTCTGAAAGCCAGAATAATGAAATGCTTTTAGGGTTAGTAGCTCTTTAAGGCAGAGTGACCCACTTTTTGAATGGTAGGGGAAACTCTGGGATGCATTACTGCCTTCAAACGAAGAATGAATGCACAAAATCCAGTGTTGCTGGTTTATGTGGTTGTGAAAGAGGAGAAACCTCCATCATATCAGAGGTAAATTAAACTGAAACTGAAAAATATCCAATATTTAATGAGGCTAATATCCTCAGCAAACCACTATTATTGGTCTAAGTCTTCAAAAGACAGGCTTTAACGTAATTTGTTTGTGTCCATTTTATCTTTGTGGTATTCTTTAGTAATCATGTTGTCGAGTCATTTCAGGCACTATTATTGTTGGTTCTTCTCTGTGTTTATTTAACTTCTGTCTTACTGTTCATAAAGCATTCCCTAATTATGATTTGAAAAATACTATGAAAGTAAAGTGTCTTGTCATTCAGCATTGCAGCTGTTTTACCGGGCTTTGCTGTTGGTTGTTCAGGGCGTGGAGCGTGTTGACGAACCCGGGCTGAAGAGTCTTCGGATGGGCCGCCTGGTGCAGGAGCGGATGGTCCTCACCGTGGAGCCCGGCATTTACTTCATCAACCACCTGCTGGACCAGGCACTCGCCAACCCCGCTCAGAGCTGTTTCATCAACAACCAAGCGCTGGCTCGCTTCCGCGGCTTTGGAGGGGTCAGTCTGCCGGGACACTGTTATTTGTCCACTCTTGTTTGTCCACATTTGTTTGCCATTCACCAGAGAGCTAGAAGTAAAGTGTAAAGTCTACATACACTCCCATTACAATATTAACTTAATACTTAGGGCACAGCATGGCAACATTGCAAGTCACTCATGATTTGCCATAGGCTAAATCTGGTGATTAAGTCAAGGCTGTGATGTATTATGGTTCTTTTCATCAACAGCAAAATGTTAAATCAATTATACTTCCAAGTAAAGGGCCAGAATAACAATTGTATGAAAATCAGGGCCTTACTGATTTCATTCACTAGTTTATGCCATTTTCAAGAACATGACTAGATGAATTATTATTAAGATGACTTTGAAATTTACTGGAATGTATTACATCAATAAGTTCTGCCCATCATACTGTTGCCATTTTTTTGCCATCTACCTTGACTTGTGTTTGAAGTATAATGGGAGGTTCCTATTGGTCATGGAATTTCTGGTATATTGTGCAAATCCTGAGAGGTGCATTCCAGACAGGGAAGGTCAAGAAATTTGATCAACTCTTTGGGGAACAAAGGGAATTGGGGATGTGCAAAAGTCCAGATTTTCAGTGGGTTGTTACAATGATCAGTCGACTTGTCACTCTCAAGAAAGGCCTGTATTTAAAATAAGCTCTGTGTTGGTGGGCGTAAGAGTGAATTTCATTGCTATCTTTATAGTGGACGCTTAATCAATTTCGTCTTAAATTAAGAAGAAGGGCAGAGAGGTGTGAAAGATCATTTTGGTCTGTTGCTTCCTTTGTGCTTTTGTTGAACACAGATCTGCAGCCTTGGCCTACTACTCAATTTCTGCCTGACAACAGATTTCAGATTTAGTAGGGGATGTTTAAGACAGCTTTTCACAACCTTTATATAACTGGTGGAATCAGGCAACTGTGGTGTCATCACAAAAAAATGAATAAACTATATACTCTAATCAACTAGTCAGTTGTTGACTGATGAGTTGACTATTCTGGCTCGTCCCCAAGGGGAATATCAAGTAATTTTATAATTTGGTCACTTGACAGGAATATACCAGAATGCCTTTTACAAATTGCTTCATCCATTCATTGCATTACAGTAAGCCCAAATTTAGTGAAACCCATACAAAATAACTCTGTAAAACATTTATGGACTGAAAATTAAACCAGCAAGGATTACATTGTTTAGGTCATGGAAACATTCACAACTTTATTGTGGAAAGTAACGGAAAAATCGTGAAATTTTACACCATAACCACAGTGGGAACCATGTTACTCCACAGAAATTCATTAAGTCTGATTCCATGCACAGTTAAGGGTCTGGTTCATTTCACTTTTCATTCATTCAGTTAAGTGAATTTTCACTTAAATTCAAATAATTAAAACCTTTGCCATGAGAATGCTGATGCCTCCATCTCATTAAGAAATAAGCATGAATGAACTTTCTATCTCTCAAATGAATCTGATCCATCCATCTTCACTTTGCGTGCTGCTTTTTGAAACCTTGCTGTACTGCTGCTGTGTGCAGGTCCGCATTGAGGATGACATTGCGGTGACGGCGAACGGTATGGAGCTGCTGACCTGTGTCCCTCGCACTGTCGAAGAGATCGAGGCGTTCATGGCCGACTCTGCAAAAACCTTCAGCCCTGTCGTCAGCAGTGAGAAATTCTGAATGAAATCACTATCAGCTCCAATCCATATGCTGTAGTATCTGGAATATTTATTCTCACAGCAGAAAAAAATGTTCTAAAGTGAAGTTGAAATTATTTCTGTCACATTCTCATACAACAGATTCATAATCAAGACTATAAATCATTTATGCATCAGAAGCAAAACATGCCAAATAATGAGCCAAGGAAGGTGTTTTTCGTATTTGAGAGAGTATTTCACATCAGTGATGCATGTTGAGCCTCAGTAGCAACCAGTGCTTTTATAATTGCTTAGAGAGACAAACTCTTCTTTACTGCTTAAAAAACAGTGTTAGCAGATAACGATTTATGTGCCTCCTTGTTAATTACTTAATATTTTTTAATAAATATTTTATTCTTTGTATTCATGCAGGATTTGCAAAAATACTGTGAAATTGAACTGAATAAAATCTTCAATTTGTAATTTTGGTG
>OMKZ01051866.1:0-14414 GCA_900302535.1 Neoniphon sammara | reverse complement strand
TGGTGGGGTGTTTTTATTTGTTTGTTTTTGATGTAGAGGCAAACGATCAAATTTTTTCCAAAACTAAACTCACCGTTTGATGCTCTCTTCCTACAGCAGTGGTTATTATAGAAGTCCTCCTTAATGCATCTATCCTGCATGACTATGGCCGACAGTTCTTTACCAAGTGTTAACTGTTGAATCAAATTAGCACATAGCAACACAACACTGTAGTTTCTCTGAGCCTGCTAGTGACCAGTCCAGTCCTTGTGGCATCGAACAGAGAAAGAGAGCAAAACTTTTCCTGACAGTTCCTGTTGGAGATGGAACAAAGGTGCAGCTTTAAATGAGCAAGTTGAACTAAATGTGTTGTAATACTCCCTTTGTCCTCTAGATGGATGACTATCCATACTGCAAAAAACAGAGATGATGTCATTGCATGAAGCCAGCACAGCCTGATGATCATGTAATACTGCATCAACTTAGGAATCACACGAGAAAGAAGTAATAGTAGGCCTTAAAGTGTACAAACATAATTAGTAGATTTATTTATCCATACAATCTCAAAAACCACTCCTCATGACAGTCAACCACTGCATATTTGAAATTTGAAGTAATGCGAGTACAGATGGTACATTACAGTTGCATTATTATGCTGAATACTGCTGGATTCTGGTTCTTTAATCTTGTTCTTCTTTCTAGGATTGTACTCTTGACAATCAAGAGTAAAGCCATCACGTTGGCACATTCAGAACACTACTTTCCCTTAAGGAGCAAATTCTTTGCATGCTTGAGTTATGCTGCCTTAAACATTGATACACATACAGTACTTGTGGATCAGAGGTAAGTTTATAGTGCTTGGATGGAACTTCTAAACTATTAAAGATTAATAACCACTACAATATTGTATGGATAATCCAATCCATTTACAACTGGGCATTTCGTGTCATACTTCTGGAAAAATATTAATTTCCCACAGAAAAAAAAATGCATTTTTTACCTCTTCTCTACAAAATATACATTAACATTTTGACCATCTGCTTACACCATCCCCTGGGCTGTGGAATGCCTAGATTCCTTTTCGAGGTTGTGATTGGTGGAGAGGCAGCGAACACTTTATCCCTGCAGCCAAAAGGGGCCACCGATGGCCGATAAACTGGCGCCCTCCCTGGGGACCCACGCAAATAAATAAAGAGGGCTTTCTCTCTTCAGTCGCTGCGAGGACTGTCTGAGCAGCCTTCAGAAAAACAACTTAGACATTCATACATACATATATACATACATATTACATAGGCTGCATTTATACACAAAATCTGATTCATGTAGGGGCTGTGGCACATCAGATCTCATGGCTGAGGAAAACCAGATTCAATGTGGTTTTCCCCTGCTTAGACAATCAAGAAGATCTGATCTGGGACACAAAGAATTCAAACTTTTTCTTCTTACAGTATGTGAATCTGGCCACACATGGTAATGCTTTATAATACAGGATACAGAAAGATACGCCATTAGCAGTCTGGAAGGTTGATGTTCAGTATGGACCTTTTTCTCAGCAGCCATTTTGACATGAAATAGTGGGTAAAAACAGGTGTTACTAATCACATTAATGAAGGTTCGGTTCTATTTAGGTACAGAACCATCATTAATGTGATTAGTAACACCTGTGTTTACCCACTATTGTCAAAATGGCTGCTGTGAAAAATGTCTATATCAAGTTCTTGGGAGAAAAAAATAGGATAATCTTTGTGGACAGTTTGAAGTTTGACAGTGGGAAGCGTCTTTGGTCAACTATATGGGTGGGAGTTATATAGTATGTTGTATGGCAGGTTATAGGTGAATCAAGGAAAACTACATGTGGGTAATCATGTCATAAATCTGCAGAATGTGTAAAGGAACTTATTAGGGTGTGCACAGTCTATACATTATACACAATAAACTTAATGGTGCTCTCCTTTACACATCAGGTTATCCATGAGGGCCATCATGGTAGCTCAGACGCAAGAGCAGTTTACTGTCATTTCACAGTTAAAGTGAATGGCAGCTGCACACTGGTTCCTGTGAAACAAACAAAAAATAAAAAGAAGAGACGGATTCTTTTTATTGTACGTTCTGGTTACAATCCATAAAGTGTTTCCAGGTTCCTCTGTTTGTTACCTATGTCTCTCACCCCATCAGGGCTCTAGTCATTCAGCGGGTGAATACCTGTCCTCCATTGTTAGACGTTTTTCTTTTGCCCGACAGCCATCTCCGAACAAACCAAGAGAAGTGTTCCTTCTTCATTTTGCATCCTAGGCACTCAGAGAAACAAGTGTCCATTTAGGGCGAGTTCCAGGCAGGCCACTCCCCTGGCCGGCCCAGGAACAGAGTGCCTGCGGCGGGTACTAAGTCTGGCCCCACAGGGGCTCGGGGGCCCTGGTAGAGAGTGCTAGCTGCGGCCCCGATGAATTGAGTGTCTGTGGGCCACTCGTGAACAGGAAGCGCAGCACGTGGCCTTATAGTAATCGTACACGCAGAGGCGAGCCTGGACCACCACGTTGCAGTTGAAATACTTGTCTCTGCAGTTCTCATCTGAAACATAAAAACAGAAAAATGAATATGTTGAGGGAGAATGTTATACTCTAATGTTCCAATAATACTAGCTGATCCTTAGTTAAAGGAATGGCTCTTTTTTTATTTTCCCACTTACCCCTAGTGCAATCTATCCATTCAAATAGTTTTTTTGTGATTTGGTGAGGTTTCCAATGTGTCACAAGCTTTGGGTTGGACAGGTGCTTCTTTGTGGGGCTCAAAACCACCAAAAACCCCAATGAATACAACTTAAGGGTGTGTAGATGGTTTGCTGGTGTTCTTCAGCAGAATACGGTTCCAAATGAAATTCTTTGCCCCCGAGGGATGTGGATTGTATTGGGTATCCATGTCATTCATTTTGGAAAGAGCTGTTGCTGTTGTATTTTTCATGTTGAGTTTTGACAGTTTGTGCTCCACGAAACAGTACCCATCAAGTTGCATTGTATCAGGGTGCTGGGAGACATGGGCGATCAGGAGAGGCTGGAAACCTCACTAAATCACACACAAACTATCTGGATGGATGGACTACACAAGGCGTAAGTGGAAAAGTATCTTTGTAGTTTGTGTGTACTTTTCCTTTAACCAAGGGAGGTGACCAAGGACATATTCTATCTTGAAGTAAAACTTAGTTAGTGTTGCAAGGGGGAGGGAGGGTTACCCTAATTTAAAGTTTCTCATTACTGGTTGTACTGGTGGCCACAAAACAGCTGCATTGGAGCACTTTGGAGGTCAGAGCCTTCATCATTTGACAGCGGTGTGTTGAGGGAGTGGAGAGCGCTCCTGATGCCAAGATTTCCCCAACTAGAAAAGGAATGCAAACCTGGCAGCTTTACCATTACAAGACTCAAGCCTCTCTGACCTTCGGCTCGTCTCCATCCCCAATTAGGGAGCTACTCCGTGAAAAATTACCATTCTCTTCCAAATGACGACACTACCCTGGCTAACACAAGCACATTGATAAGGGTGGCGCCATCCCATCAGAATCATACACTTCACCATCCAGCACAGCCGTAGTCCAGATAACATTTTAGGGAATGACTGACCTATCTGAGGTATGCAGGGCTCTGGGTTGCATTCCTCTTTCTCTGCAGGTGCCAGGTGCTCCTCGCAGCCGTCGCTGGACAGCATGTCATCCGAGAGGCAGCGCACCTCACGCACACGGAAGCCTCCCTCACACGTTTTCGAGCACTGTGAGGACAGGAGTCGGAGAACAGCAGTACAAGCCCCAAATTAATAAAAGTATCAGTCTCAAGACATCCTGCCACTACTACTGCTATTTTGCACACACTCTTAGATTGGATTAGATTAGATTAATTTATTGGGTAAAAAACATACAAATATATGTACATCCCACAGGATAACACATAAAAGTACTCAATACTCAGTGCTTGTTTCTAATGTGGTCCTCGATGAAAGACAAGGCCAAAACAGTGCATAACCAATACATAAAACAATACATAATACAATGTGACAATAAAATCTTGAGTTAGACATTAAGTGTAAAATAAACATGCATCATAGTTATTTTAAGTTTAAGTGTGTGTGAGCGTGCACATGTGCAGTGTTACTCCTGGATAAGTCAGACTAGGTCTCGACTCAATTGCCCTATTCAGACAGGATTAGTTTTACGGGGGGGGCGTCAGGTAACTTTCCGTATCACCGACATCCTCAGTGATTTTAATCCCATCTGAATTGACCAGGTCTGTTTTTTTATAGATGACGTCGGTGATAATTACACAGCGAATTACCTACTGTTTTTCATCAAACTCAGAGGTCCTCTGATCCTCTGATAAATTTAATCTCGTCCAAATGGACACTTATGTATGGAATTTAACAAACAGAAGTTTTCCCATAAGTTTTGACCACTATTCAATACCGTAGGCCCTATTTGATGCATTTGTTATTATTTTGAATTCTCCTGGAGCACAATTGCGTGTTTTTCACTGAAACATATGTACACAACACTATATACTGCTCCCACACTCTGCTGATATATTTTTGAACAGTTTCTGGCTGATTTATCTGGCATGGAGAGCCTGACAACACGTACCAGGTTATATCGCCTGTTGGGAGACATAAAGTTAGAGGAGTGAACTCAACAGAGTGCAGATCTCCACCAGGTGTGTGTGGGTACACAATGTCTATATAAAGTAGATAGTTGTTGTTGCTTTGTGCTACAACTCATAGAGAGGGCGAGAGGGGTTTTCCATGACAGCTTTGATCTGGTCCCTTGTCAAAGACCCGAGAAGATTAGGCAAATTAGTCTGCTGACGTATGAAACAGCGACGGCTGTTTTACACTTCATTTTTTACAGTCGTGCAGCATGAGGCTATTTAGCCTATTTCAGCCCCCACTTGTTAAGATTCGTCTGCAACGGCAATATCTGTAGGAGCCTTAAAAGTCTGGGTCCTGCTATTGTTCATGCTGACTCACTGGAAAGACTCTGCTACACCTACATGGAACAGAACTGTAATTAATTAACTAATTAGTAACACCTGCATTTACCAGATATTTAATGTCAAAATGGCTGGTGTGAAAAAGGTCTATAGCTTGATAATTCTTCTTCTGCCAAAGTCAACAGCTTCTTTCAGCAGCCTTGTAATTGCATCAGCCATCCCAAGATAGTTCTTGTGCACAGCCTTCAAGGTGGGCAGCCCTTATGGGGTTCGTTCCTATTAAATGCTAGATGTCTGTTTGTATGATAAATATACACTAGTCTTTGCTGATAGCTGCATGCTGTTTTAAAAATGTGGAATCTGTCTCAATTTCAGCACAAAGGAGCCATTTTATGTGCACATTTTGGATAAGAGAAGGACGTGATTAAGTGGCAAGTTTCATGATTTTAGGGAGAGGATAAAAACAAAATGTGGCTTGAAATGCTCACTGCAAATCAGTGTAAGCTCTTTAAGAGAAGTAACGCATTCATATTGTCTATGGAAACACACACATTCCCTGAAACTGTGAATGAGTTTGCAGTAGTCTACTCCTTTTTAAACACAGATAACAGCATCCTGCAAAATGAAGACCATTGCAGTACACTGAAAATACTTGTATGGACACTTTGATACAGTATTGTGGCAGAAGGTTAGGGCAGGCCTAAAGCTGTGATTGTTTATAAATGGCTTGCTGGTTATCTCAAGTGCTGAGTGACTCTAACTGGGAAAAGTCATAGAACACAGGCAGCTTTTAAGAGGTTTACAAGTTCCACTTTCATCGCTGTTAGTTATTTTCCATGTCTATTTTGGTAATTGTTGTATGTCATGTTTAAATAAAAACAAAAAATGAAAAAAAAGAGGTTTCCAGGCTCCTTGAGTGGCTTCATTTCATCACAAGGCAATCATTGTGGAGTATAGAATACTGTACAGGTGAAGACAAGAGACAAGTGCATTTTCAGCTCAGATGAAGAACTGCAAACCATAGAAGGAGCGTCTTTGTTAAAACCTGAACTCTTTGAAATATCTGTTCGCCCCGGTCCAACTCATCCGGGAGCGACCCCTGCTTTGCACCGGGATCGCTCTCGGGGGCTTGGCACTTTCCATGTATTATTATAAAAGATTTCACAGAGAGCAGCAGCAGCCAGCAGAAGGGCACGGTCTCTGTTAGTGACGGTGAGCTGAAACTTTACTGCTTCACTATAGGAGATAGTCTGCTATTACTGTAACTATGACAACAACCTACTGTTAGTATTACTAGGCCTGCTGCTAAGACTTCACTTCAACCACTCACACAACTGATACAACTGCACTTCCACTGCTGCCTCAAATAACTGAGTGTTTGTGCTAACAATGACTGCCACTGATGATGGTGATCATGATGATGACCATTTTTAACAGATCGTGAAGACCAGCCTGCTTTGGGAGATGAAGCATTCGTCTTTGATGAGGTATGCAGTCGACGTTATCCACAGAATTACACAGAATTTTAAATTAGGAAGTTTCCTCTGTCCCCTTTTAGGAGCTTTGAAGAGGTGTGTGTGTGTGTGTGTGTGTGTGTGTGTTAGGCTAATTTTCTATCATCCACATGGTAGGCTCCAGCAGCTCCTGCCCAGCAGCTGTATTTCCTGACCCAGGCTGGCCAGGCTCTGCTGAGGGAGCTACAAGCACAAGAAAATGTGGTAAATATTGACTTCACAAAGCTGAATTTATGAGACTCAGTTGGGTCTTGTGGCATCATTTAATGGCTTCTGTCCTTTCAATAGACTTTCTTTGTGACGCCGAGCCCAAGGTGGCTTTCTAAAGCCAGACGGATGCTGTCGGATGCCAACCTGAATGGAACAGGTAGTGTTTCATGATATGAGAAACCCATGTTAATTCTCAGTTCATTCTCAGAGCAAAGTCATCTTGAAAATCTCTCAGACTGTGATTAAAAACCATGAATGATTTTCCTGTGTAGGCTGAAGCTCCAGGATGGCAGATCTTTCCAAACCGTGGAACACCAACACGTCTGTCCACACCTGTAGGTTTTGTTCTATCTGAGTTTGAATGACAGAGGGCAAAAACATGAAGCACTGAGCCTAACTAAACATCATATTGTCCTCTCCATAGACTGACATGCAGCAGACAAGGTCTCTTTACAAACTGAACCAGGCTTGTCTGGAGATGCTGCAGACTTTGCAGGACCTGGACAGGAGAACATTCCTGCCTACTGGTCGAAATGAGCGAGGGAGCCAGGCTGTGAGTTTCTTGGCTACAAGGCAAAACATTCACGTCCACTGCAGGATGGCAGACAGGCACATAGAGCGGCTTTTTAACAGTAACTAAACCCCAAATCCAAGTCTGTGCGAAACCGCCCACAGGGTAACAACAGGTGGTGACATCATCTGCCATCAAAGACCAGGCACTCTACTTTTCACTATTAGAAACAGAGACTTGGGTTTGGGGTTCTGTTACTCTTTAACTGATGAATTATATCATGAGATTATTTATGATTTTCTCTCACAGGCTGAAGCCCCAGCTGGACAGAAACCCAAACCACTGACCACCACTGTAAATTCTAAACTATTTTACTTTCAACTATTGAAAGCAGAAACATACAGTATTGACTACTGAAACACTCCGTGTCCTCATCTTATCCTTCGTTGTTGTGGCTGTGGCCCTTTAACTGACTGATATCCTTTCTTGTAAATGGCTCTTTTGTTCCTTGAACTTCTTTTGGACTGCAGGATGTTGATCTTGTTTTGCAGACAGAGTTCGGAGTTTCATGAGGTAAATCTTCCGCTCATGGGCTCTTGGTGGTCCCGTGGATGGAGAGGTGGAGAGAGATTCAGAAGTCCACAGCAGGTACTTCAGATACACATAGGAGCATTCATGCAGTCATCTGACAATAGTCTGTCACTTCTGACTGCAATATTGAATGTTACTTCACTAATTTTTCAGACACAGAGCTCAGATTTAAAAAAAAAACAAAAAACAAAAACAAAACAACATGTTTTTAAATTCTCTAATGTGTTGTCTCACGCAGCGCTGGGAAGATGCCTGCATCTCCACGATAATTGTCAGGCACAATGTAGCTCTGGCCGAGCCACGTCATCCAACTTGATCTGCTGGGATCCACTGTGAGTGTCTGTCCTCTGATTTAGTATGACTCTTTGATTGTTTGATCAGCCCTCCTAGATGTTGTTAATGTTCCTCTGGTTGAATGTTTTGCCTTCACAGAATCCTCTGGACTCTATCAGGACCCAGGAGGTGACCGGGATTCAGGTCAGAGCAGCAATATGCTGGAACAGTCTTTTAAACTCACACCCACTTTATGCCCACTCGTCCACTCACTTGACATTTTCTTCTTTATAATACCGTGTATCGTATAATACCGTTTGTTTTTCATTTTGATGTGGTTTGTTAAAGTCTTCTTCGCACAGTCTTGTTCTGTCCTGCTGTGTAGATCCATGACGGCGCAGTCCAGAAGATGACCTGCTTCCACTGTGAGAGGAGGACAGAGTTCGACTGCGTCCCTTACACCCCGGGAACTGATTTTACTGTTACCTCTCTGTACAGATGATGTACAGCAGCTTCATGAGTGACGTCTTGTGGCTGCAGCTGACGTGTGCTGTATGTCAACAGCTTGCAGAAGTGACCACCACCTTCTCGGGGTTCGAGCAGTCTGGGACGCTGCTGAATTTCAACAACTGGTCAGAGACCTACCAGTTTGTTAAGAGGTGGGATGAGCCAGAGCCTAAAGCCGCCCTGCCCTCCTACACCAGGCCCTTCTCCTCCACCTCCACCTGGCCAGGTACATGGCTTCTCTTGCTTCATTATTGTCTATATTCTGTTTGCACTGGCTCAAGGATTTCTCTCTACTAATGTTTACTTTTGTTGTACAGTGGCAAGCGTTTGAGAGGGCGATGGCTGCAGAGGCGGCTGTGGCTGCTGAGCTCCCTAACATCCAGTAAGTCCTCCTTCATGGCTTCAGCTCAATAAAACTGCAAACTGGAAGAAGTCAGACATTTCTCCACACAGTGGATTTGAATTGATTTCCTGATAACTGAGCTCTTAATTAAGTCTCATCTCTTACAGTGCATACCAACAGTACAGAGGCACAATGAACATCGGTACCAAAGTGGCCGCTTTGCGCTGTGCTTTTCAGGTAAATAGTCCCAAATCTTTCATATTTATTAATTGCATTTCCTTGATTTAACTATGGTTTTCTAATAGTAACGTTGTTGTATCTCCTCTCAGGGAGAGAATACCAGCCTGAGTAACTATCTCACTGTTGCTGGGAGGATGATTGCTGGTGGCCTGGCACAGCTGAAGAACAAGGTAAACACTTTAGGAGACAGTTGCTAAACTCAACAAAGTTTGATTCTTTGCATTCGTAGTAACGCTACAGCATATCCAAGTTTGAGATCAAAATGTTAAGGAATTCTGCAGGTTATTTATTTATTTATTTTTCTCCTTGAGGATGTGCTAGCAGTTCAGTTTTGCTTTGACAAGCTTGTGAGTTACATCCAGGAGCCAGAGAACAGGCAGGCACTTGAGGTGCAGCTGGCAAATGCAGGAGTAGGTTTCTAGATAAGCTAGTGTCAGGTGCTGACTCTGTGTTCAGTCAAGAGACAAGCATGCATCACAAATTACAATACATTTTTTTCTTTGTTTTCATAAAATGTAAAGCATTTCCTCTGGATAGTCTGAACAGGATGTGATCTAGATGTGATTATTATGATCATTTCAGATCCACAATGTGAATCTTGTGGATGTCTTATTTGAGTTGGTACTGGACCTCTGTCTTTGTTTTTTGTTGCGGTTGTTGTCTTGCTCTTCCTCCACCACTGCCGTCCTGTTTCAGCATTCATCTGATTCAGTCTGCAGAATCATGTAAACATCTCCTGAGTTTCATTTCAAAGTGTTGTGGTTCACTGTTTGTCCTTAGGAGCATTTACTGGACTTCCTGGACACCATCTTCTCCCTGGCAGAGGAGGTGTACGAGTGTCCAGAGTGGTTGGAGCAGCAGATCCAGACCAACCTGGAGACAGAGGTGGAGCTCCTCCTGGACTGGCTCAACTAGAAAAGTGCCTCTCCCTAGTCCTCAGCCCAGCTCTTTCCAATAAATATATTTTGTATTCTTCATTCCAGGAGGTTTTTTCTTTTTTTCTTTTTTTTTTTTTGGTACCTGTTAGCATTTTAGAGAGATGGTATTATATAGTAATTATTAATGAAAAAACTTTTTCATCTTTGATCAAAGAAATTTAACAAAGATACTGATGATTTTTTTTGTACAATCTTTAGTGAATACATCATAGTTAGAGTTTCTTACCTCAGTAACATCAAATAATACAGAA
Organism: Neoniphon sammara; assembly: GCA_900302535.1. Lineage (NCBI taxonomy): Eukaryota > Metazoa > Chordata > Actinopteri > Holocentriformes > Holocentridae > Neoniphon > Neoniphon sammara. Next base: position 4,093 of record OMKZ01051866.1, on the reverse strand, counting down.
ATTCTTCTAATCAGACAGAAAAAAATCTTTACTGGAGGGCATCCTCTGCAGCACAACAATTAGCAACTAGAAGAGTGCACTCAGTAAAGAACAGATCTCCACCAGGCTTGTGTGGGGACACGATGTCTACGTATAGGAGATAGCTGTTACTGCTTTGTGCCACAACCTATTGTGGCCGTGTTTGCTCTGATTGCAATTGAAAAAATCCGGGACGTGCATTGCGTTTTTGGGTGGGTTTATAAAACACACTGCTGATGAAGAAAGTCCACAACACACAGAGCAGACATGCAGGAGAACAACACTGTAAAAAGTGTCAGAGGCTGAGGGAATCTGTCAACAAGCGGGGGTTAAATGGGTTCAATAGCCTGATGCTTTACGCTGTAAAAAAATGAAGCGTAAAACAGCTGTCGCTATTTCATACGTCAGCAGATTAATTTGCCTAATCCTCTCGGGTCTTTCGACGAGGAACAAGATCAAAGCCACCATCGAAAACCCCACTCACCCTCTCTACAGTGAAAATAAAAACTAGCCTATTAGGCTGACAGGTCCAGTTGTATGTGAAAAGAGAGCAGTGATCGAGCGAGCTAGACAATGAATGGTGTGAGGGAGAGGAAGTAGTGAGAACTTCTTTCAAAGTTTCTGAATAACTGAACCACAAGAGGTTCTTCCTCATACAGTCATAACTGTGCACAAAAATTTAGGCTGATAGGCGCAGTACTTTGTGAGATTAGCTGCGGACAGACACACATACAGACAGACAAACAGACACACCTGACCAAACATGTAATCTCTGCTGGGAGTCTATTTTGGGATTTAAAAAAAAAAAAGTGAGAGCGACAGAGAGAGAGAGCAGCATCACAAGTTGCTGAGACATGTGATTGTACTGCCAGCTTCAGGTAGCCACTCCCATCCCATCCAATCAGCTACATGAAATAACAGACATCCTATGTTGGTAATTAAAACTGAAACATCGTTTGGAAAACAAATCCCTTCCAAATATGGCTACAGACATTTCCTGCATAGGTAATTTTGACCTTCTGGACTTTCTTTAGTCTTCCTTTTGACCCAAATAAAATAGATCTGGTTTTACCAAGCTGTAATGATAACATGTTTTCTCTTGAAGTTGTAATTCATTCCTCATCACACTTCCATTCATACAGTACATTTCTACTTCACATTAATGCTGAAACAAATAGTTGATTAACTCAGATAAGACATCAACAAAAAATCCAAATCTAATTAATTAATAAAAAAATTGTAAGATTAAATATTGAAGAAAAAGATTAAACTTTCAATTCAGTCTTTACAATAACTGATAATTGACTGATAATTTCATTGTCAATTCATTTTTCAATTATTTTTCACAATTTATCAATTTATTGTTCATTGCAGCCCTACTGAACATGTTCTAGTGTTGCAATTGTTTGATTTATATGGCCCTCTTTTGCTGTCATTTTGGTTCTATTTGGCTCTGCTTCCTCCAACCTCATCATATCTGAGAGAGGTTTTCAGTCTCCTGTGACATCAGTTTTAACCTTGGATTAGTTACTTTATGAGTTAGATTTTGTGGAGTAATGACATGAGGGAGTAACAGTCACACCTGGGAGCTGCCCACAACTCATAGCCTTGCACTGCAGCTGGCTACACTGCAGCAGATAGGAAGTGCCTTGCTCAAGGGCACCTAAACAGAGGTATAACATCTTACTCACAGCACTCCAGTCTGTGTGGTACCACTTTGCCCCACAGGCCTTGAGGTTGCAGCTCTGCTGGCTGAGAGGCCGCTCCAGCGACGAACATTCATACGTTGGCATGACCGTGTATCCCTCATCCGATCTCATCAGACACACCACTGACCTCTGCTGGCTGCCGGTGCCGCACTCTGCAGAGCACTGGAACAGGAACAGCACGGAGCATATGGATGTAATGAGACATCACATAACGGAGAGGAGGAAGAAAATACATCTGTAACATATCACTGTAAGATCACTGTAAAATCCCAGATATTTAGCTACTCCAGACAACTTCTCCCTAAACCCGGCGTGACCTCTCCTCGTCCTCATACCTGGCTCCAGGGGCCTGTGAACCACTCGATGCGGCTCTCACATGGGCCGTTGTTGCAGACCTGCGAATCAGCGGGCCGGTCATTTCCACACCCCTCCAGAGGAAGGCTGCTGATGTGGTTGGTCAAGCAGAGGACTCCTCGGGTCCGCACGCCCATCCCACATTCAGCAGAGCACTGCGGAGGAAACACACAAATTAGGTTCTCAAGTCATCTGTAAAAAGAGAGAACACAGTTGCAAACTCTTTTGTGATTTATTTGACCACTGACATTTTGGCACAAAGCTGTCTTGGACACAACAAGTGTTCCAGAGAGGAGAGACAAGCATGTGAGTGCTTTTCTTCCTTTTCTAGTTCATGTGCACCAGTCGTCAGTGGGTAGATGCACTTTCTCATGTCGGCTCCTCAGTCATCTAAAAACATCACCGTCCATCTTAGCTGAACCTTTTAGTTGAACACCTTAGTTATTAATTGAGCCATGTGCGAAATACTGAAACTATGCTTAAAATACAGTTTTAAATAATGATTTAAATAGTAAGCATGCACGTCAAATAAATGCACACAGAGTCAGAACACACTAGTTTGATCAAGTTTGATCAATTTAGCAAAAGTTGCAATTCCTAATCCATGTATCCACATTTCCAAGGCTTAAACATCCTTTTTTGAATCACCCCCACTCATTTCAATCTCCCCGGCTTGACTAATGTGGATTTGGATCACAGTTTTCACCTGGAACTGGTCAGTTTCTTCCACAGAGATAGCACGGCGTTGCCTAATAGTTACAGCACTCAGTGATTTACGAGGAATGTTTGGAGAGAGAAAAAAAGACGTTATTTTCAGCTGTCCGAAGGAATGATCTCATATCTGTCTGGTTGAGAGACATTTATTTGAAAATCTCCTAATCTGTTTCTACTGTGTAACAGTCAAGAAAGCCCTGCCTGTGGTGTGAATGAAGGATGGCTGACGGATAAATGCATGAATGGGGGATTGCTACAATGACTACTACTGTATTAGAAATGAATGGAAGTTGTGTGTCAAAAACAAAAAAAGCACCAGTCACTGATATTGGGTCTGATACGTACTGTGTTGCCCCACTCGGTATAGAACCAGCTCTTGGCACAGGGCCCCATGTCGCAGTTCTCTACATCGCCAGGCCGCAGATTCATGTTGCACTCCTCATCAGGAACAAAGTCGCCCACGTTGCTGACACATCGCACCTCCCGTGACCTCTGACCCAGCCCACATGGCACGGAGCACTAAGGGGACACAGGCCAGATGGTTACAAAACTGTACTGTCTAGAGGCAAGCACTGCCAGAAAGAACGGACTGCTAATTTATATTTTTGCCTGTGTTTTTGTGTAATGCTTTTTTTTTCATTTGGAAAGCAAAGTGCTTCGAGGAATTATTCTAAGCACTGTTTAGGCCAGTGGATTTCAAAGTGGGGTCCAAGGACACCCACGGGATCCTTGAGGGCCTTCCAGGTGGTCCTCAACAAAATGAAGAATAGCTTAATGTCACTGTTATGTTACAAAAATGTATGAATAAATATTTTGACATGTTCTAATCTCAGCACTTTGAATCTGTTTGTCAATGTAAGTGTGATGCGTACATAATTTAATATTTAACACCAACCAAAATATCTTTTTATATCAGGCTCCCTAGGGCAAAATCATGTCAAATGGGAGATGGCTTAATCAGAGTCAACCTGAGGGTCCAGACAAATTTGAAAAATTGAACAATTCAAAAACCCCTGGTTTAAGCAATCATGAGTCTTTCTCAGGCACGACTCGAAGCAGTCACCATAAAACACAGTACTGAGAGATTTATAGCCTTTATAAAATTGCTGGAATATACCAATTTGAATAAAAAATGCAAAAGTTCAATAAATTTTTATGCTTAGTCATTTCTGATGTATGGTTGGCTCATTAATATTTGAATTATGTGACCATGAGGGTGTTAACAGGCATTATAAATAAATTTTTTTTTTGAGCGAATAAGAACTAGCAGTTTTTTTTTCCCCCCTGTAAGCTCGTGT